>VMDR010002859.1:0-82037 GCA_007922815.1 Macrotus californicus
ATACAATCTGTCTCTTAAGTGCTCCTATTGCACTTAAGCTAGAATTCACTAAAAATGCGTGGCTGGAAAGTCCTTCTATTTGGTAGTTATGTAATACACTTCCAAATAACCTCAAAAATAAAACAATTTCAATGACAAAATAATGTAAACCGAATGGTGATAAAGATAACTACATGTCAAAACTTATGAAAAACATCTTCACCCTTAAATGCACAGTATCAAAAATAAAAACTGAAAATATACAAGTTTTGTGCCCATATTTGGAACCTAAAAAAGTCAATTAAATCCAGAGAAAGTAGAGAGAAACGTGCATATCTACATATCTGCCACTGTATATACATAAAGTGAGACCAGTTCTTTTTAACTCTCAGGGCAGAATTTTGAATAAATTTGTTCTCATTATTTAAGTAAGCAGCAACAAAATAAATTAAAAATGCTTTACAGGCACACTTGGAACTTAAAAAAAATGACTATATTTAGCTATAAAGCAGGTTTCAACAAATGTCTCACAAACTGTGTTTATTGCTCACTTTGCTATTAATCTGGTAACCAGTCACAAGGGAACTAGAAAGTCCCTATATTTAGATGTTTTAAAATATATTTCTAAATAACTTTCCAAAATAAATCACACAGTGGAAAATAATTTGCATAGAAAATTAATAAAAATACTGAATACCAGAGCAAGATCTTTCTGGTTTCAAAAATGATAAAAGCTTCAAACTGTTTCTCAACCAGAGGTGATTTTTGCCCCTGAGGGGACGTTAGGCAGTGCACTGAGCCACTTAGATTGTCCTGAGGGGAAGGGAAGGGAGGGTGTTGGCAGAGAACGGAGGTATTGGACGCTAATGAGCACCTACGGTGCAGAACACAGTCCCCCAGGAGAATGAATGATGTGGCCCAAAAGGGGCACAGTGCTGGGAATGAGAAACCCTACTCTGTATCATGAAGACTCCATGAGAATACAGACAGCAGGTCCCTTCCCATCCTAGACCTGAAATGCTGCCTTTCTTTGAACAGGAAGCATGAAAGCTGAACCTTAAAGAACAAAAAATGCAGGCCATCTAGCCAATATTAGGGAGAAGTGTCCCAGCCAAAACGTCGGGGGCAAAGGAAAATCTGACGATTCAGGACAGAGTCACACTGTGATGAAAGGGAGCAGCGTCGCAGGCTCCCTGCTCCTTCTCACTGCTCACAAGTCACTGTAGTAACTGCTCCGTAACGTCACTTAGAACAAAGAATCTCGCCCTTTTAGATTCCAGATTTCACCACCTAAAGTCTTCCTCTTTGAAAAGGTGGACATTTGCTACATTGTGGGTTCCTCAGATTCTAACAAAATACTTCTGATTTCTACAACACCATGCTTCCAGGCCCTAAACTCATTTAAAATGCTAAGAATGATGTTACTCTTTTATTTAGTCATTAATATATTTATGACTAACAAAGAGAATTTTTTTAGCTCCTCACATTACCTCATTTCTTCCTGTTTTCTTTCAAACTTTAACTATTTCTACATCATATACAACTACATAAATGTATACCTACTCACTATTGCAGGACAGCAAGCTTACCTTGGTAACTCATGAGAATCCACTGAACAGTATCACAAATAGAATTAGTGCAGTGATGGGGAAATCGTATGCAGAAACATGTAGAAATAGTACATTACAGATACAGTTTTTTAAAAAGACTCAATAGCAACAAAACAGGTTAAAAAAAACTCTGGGAATAAACTTAGCAACAATGTAAAGGACCTGTATGAACGAAATTGGAAATTGCTACCCAATCACAGAAACTTTAACAAATGAAAAATATCATCTTGTTCTTAGATTTAAAAATGGGCATCATTGTATATCCATTTACCAAAGTTATCTATAAATGAAACATAATCTAGATTGACATAGAAAAGTGGTCCCACAGAAAGTGGTCACTTAAATTGGGACCTGAGACATGTACCCCAGAAATAGTCTGGCCACCCTTTTCTGCTCCCCACAGGTTGGCTGTATCTGCCCCCCAGCTCCCTCACCTCATATCCCCCAACCAGCTCACCTCCTATCCCTGGACTGCATTGCTTGCATCACGTTTGGCCATGAGCATCACCTCGTGACCATGGAGACCAGCAGCCGGCACCGCCTAACCTCTCGTGGGCACAGTTGCTCAGCTCTAGTCCAGAACTGCCTGGCCCTTAGGCCTGCTGCTGCTGCTTGGCTCCCACCCAGCCCCACCCACACCTCCTCCAGCCTGTTCCCGCCTCTAACCTTAAGCACCGCCCCTCATCTGCAGGTATAATTTTTAGTGGTCCATTTAAACAAAAACAGCCAGTAATCAGGTATACTTCTGGGCCTGCAGTGTAATGAAGAAATACATTAGTAACATATACTTTATAAAATTAAAGAATACTCTGAAAAAGTTCAACAAATAAAAGGACAAGACACAAACTGGGCAAAAATATGAATTACCTAGAACATGGGGTGAAAGAAGACTGAATGGGAAGGAACAAGCGAAGACACCCAGGACGGTGCAACAGCAGCTTCACAGCTGTTCACATGGAAAGTCATGTCATAATGATTAAATAATAAGACAACAATAAACTTTGTTTCTCGTCCTCACAACTCTAAACCTGCTTTTGCTCACCCTGTATTATGCAAACAGAAACCACATGAAAACTGCATAATAACGTGCAGTCGACTTCAAGGTAAAAAGCATGACTAGAGATGAAGAGCACTTTATATCAATAGATTTAATTTACCCGGAGGATCCAAATTCACCAGGTACTTAGTATCGTAAACTTAAGCTATATAGAACAGACACACACACAAAAATTATAATCATAATAGATGTAACAAACCTCTCTTATCGAGGAAAAAGCACACCTCTTTCTAAACAATATACTTTCTGAGAAAAATCGGTAAGGATATAAGAAACACCATGAGCTGCAGACTGGATCCAACATTCACAGGTAAACACCCATACCCAACTTTTCCTGCTGATCGGCACTAAGGTGTTATTCCCAAAATGAACACGAGATGGCAGCAGAGACGCATGTTTGGAACTTTTTATTTTTTTATGGACCACAGTATAATGAAGCACGTTTCAAAAAACATTCAACGGGTTGAAATTACATGAAGTATGTGCTCTCATTGTAGCTAATCTAGAAACCAGTTGTAAAAGATAACTAGAAAGTTCTTACATTTAAAAGTTATGAAAGACACTTCTAAATAACCCTCAAAATGAACCACAATTGAAGTTAAAAAAATAATTTGAACTGAAAAAATTTAAAAATAATACATTAAAAACCCATGGGAAAATGTAATAATAAATCTGTACATTAGAGGAAAACAGTTGAAAATTCACAAGTTTTGCATCCATATTACAAGCCCAGAATAATAAATTAAATCCGGGAAAGTAGAGGAATGGAATAGTCAAGTAGAGATGTCTGGAAGGGTATTTACTTGAAACAATACCAGTTATTAGCTGTTTGGGTAGGATTTTCAATTAATTTTTATTTTTCTGTATAATTAAGTAAAGCTGCCACAAAAAAAGGCATTCTCATTTTGGGTAAAAGAAAAAAAGTACAAGAGGAAAACTTGGCATAATTTTAAAATAACAATAACCTAGACTGTTGTGGTGACACCACCAGAGGCCTTTTCTCTGCTCACCCAGCCTCATCTCCTCAGACGGACCCCTTTTCCAGAGTGACCTGTGTGTGCAAATACAGCCCAGCAGAGAGGAAATGACAGGAGCAGACCAGAATGAACAGAGCAGCCTGAGGGGGAACTTGCCTCCGGGCTGCCTCACTTCAGGAGCCCCCTCAGGGCCATGACGCTTCACAACTAAGCAGCAGCACCACCAAGCTGACCCACAGCCGTGCTGCTTCATGATTCATCTATAACAATAATGAGCTTCCTAACATCCATGCTGCACTCACAGCTATTAGTATCAAAACGGAGCTATTTGCACCAAATAAAGTTTCCTTATTCACCACATCCCACCTCTGGAACTCCTGTTGGCATTGAATTGGAACCGACGACCATGAGTTCATACACACCAGATGCTAAAGACAGACTCAGGGCCTGGACAGAGACCCTGGAGTCCAGAACGTGGACCCCAGAGCAGACCCAGAACCAAAAGCTGAACCCCAGACACCTGCCCCAATTCCAAAACTGTCCCCACAACCCAGGCCAGACCATGGACCCTGAATGCCAGACCCCAAACACCAGAGACTGATAGCAAACGCTGGACACCAGATTCCGAACATCAGACCCTAGAGCCAGAGCTGCACACGGACCCCACCCACCAACCAAGGACGCAAAGCCACACTCGAAGAGACCCCAGTCTCCAGGCACACAGCCACAGGCCACAGACCCAGGGCACAGAACCCAGGTCTGTAACCAGGACCCCACAGCCAGATTCCAGAGCTGGATCTGCACAATGGAGTCCAGTTGCCAGATGCAGGAGCGGAACCCAGTCCTCACAATGTAAACAGAGCCAGGAGTCATAGAAAACATCCCTGACTCTCTAAGTCCGAGCAGCTGACCTCACAAATATTTTTTCATGCCAAAGTAAGTGTACAAGAGAAGAAAATGACTCCCAGCACTACTAAATTATACCAAGCTCTGCAGAAATAGACCAAAAAGGCTGACAGAGCAAAAAATAATAATAATACTTTTACCAGGAGATATCCATGATCTTTCAGTGGCTGCACTTTCCAGAAGTTAGTGTCCCGGCCGTGAGTGTCACATGCCAGCTCACCAACACTGTGGGGGATTAAAAAATTATTTTTGTCATAACTTCTAATGGTTGGTATAATAATCAAATTAACATAATCAGATCAACAGGAGAAAGTCCACGTTTAATACACACACAAGGAGAACTCATATTCGAAAGAATACCAAACACAACAAGGTGATATTGGGTATACAGGGCATTTTGGCAAATGGAAGAACAGAGTCTTAGATTTCAAAGGTGAAATGGGGGACATGCAGGTGATTTAGATTAAAGGCAACTTACCTGGCAGGTTAAATTTTGTCTGGCAACCCCCAAAACTATAAGACACAAGGAGTCAGGTAAGAGGGTCGGTCAACAAGCTTTTGCTAGGAGTATTGCTGTCTAAAAACTAAGGTGACTGCTAAAGCTCTCTTCCTAAACCAAATTTTGGCAACTAAATCTCTGTGGAAGAAATGGGATGATGATCATAAGTAATTTCTCAGTCTTTCCTTTCTTAAAAGCCAGTTTGAAATCAACAAACCAAGTGCAAAATGTTGGCCCTCAGCGCAGCGCGACTCCCTGTTCTCCCACCGCGGAAAACGGGAGACGTCCTTCATTCCTTTACTACGCACCCGGACGCCGATTTTCCCGTTTTTCCCTCTTTTCATAACCAGGAAAGACAGGGGTGAGCTAAGCGGCCGTGGCGAGCGCATCCAAGTGAACCCCCAGACCCGCCTCGTGCCCCGCCCGCCCTTGAGAGGCTGGAGGCGGGGCACGAAGCCTCGTTCACGGTGAGGCCGCTCTGCTCCGCTCTCTTTCCCTTCCCACGGGGGAGAGGACCCCCCAAACCTGTTTGAGCGCGTGGCCCCGTGTCCCGTCTCCACCCCACCGCCCTTTCCCCCAAACCCTCCTTCTGGTCTATTATGTTCTCCGGCACCTCTGCCCACCCGCAGGTCCCCGTCCCCAAACCTCCGTTCTCTCCGTTCCACTCAAATTCTGCGAGGGCCCTTCGTCCTGCCGCCTGCAGCGTGACCCATTCAAAACCTCCCGCAGGCGTGTGCGGTCCGCCCTCTCCTCACCCGCCGCTTCCCAGCACCGCGTACCAGGGTCCAGTCCCCCTTCCAAACACGCCCCGCCCCGCAACCCTGACCCAGAACTGCGGGAACCACACCCCACTTGCACCTCCGCCGTCCCAGCGCCCCTCTCGGCCCCGCCTGCGCCCTTTTTTAAGCCATGAACCACGCGTCGCCACCTCCCGGACTATTCGTCCCGCACTAGACAGCGTCCTGGTCCCTCCTCCCTTCGAAGATGCAGAAGTTCCAGGGACGGACACCGCCCGCGCCCCCTCCACTCTCCGTCTCAGGCCCCTTGCCGCAGCGGCCCGCCAATGCCCCTCCGCCCCGTGGGCTCATCCGCCGGTGTGTACCGGCCTGCGGCCGCTGGGATGGAAGAGAGGACCAGGCGGGCCAAGGAATGACAAGCTGCGATCTGAGAAGGGCTCCGGGCCCGGGCCCGACCGTCACCACCGCAGGGAGGCCGAGGTGAGCATCGGGCAGGTGCGCGCGGACCGCGGGCCGCAGGACTGTGGGCGGCCCTACCCGTGCGCGGAGGACTCGGACCGGCGGCCACGGTACTCTAGGGCTTTGCTGGTGTCACGGGTATTTCTTCCACGAAGGTGTTCTCCGGACCCGGTTGCGGAGCTCATTCATTCACGCATTCAGTTGTTACTAGTTGCACAGGACAAGAAGCGCTTTTCCCCGGAACTACACACAGGTGTTGCCCCCAAAATGCACACTAGATGGCAGCAGAGTACAACATTTTATGACATACATCCCGTTGTTATTCACTAAACACTATATGACAGCAGAGAAAAACGTTTTATGGCAACTTTCTCTTAAGTGTTGTTCTCAAGATGCATAGGAAATAGCAGAAATTTTCCACTTTTATTCCCAAGGTGCACACTAACCTCAGAAAAAAAGCGTTTCCTGATTCCTTCCATGCAGGTGCTATTTGCAAGATGCACACGAGAGGGCAGCAGAGGATAGCTTTTCCTAGTCATATCAACCGAAGCATTATTCTCAAAATGCCCACGAGGTGGCAGCAAAAAATGAGAATCCGAAAAAAGAGAGAAAAGTCGTACTTGCTAATAAGCTCCCTCTGATACGATTCCTATTTTAAGCCCATCACATGCCTTTCGCTCTTATTTGCTAGATGAGGCAGGAATATTTGTCATCTGCATTTTACAGGTACTTCAACTGAAGATTCATTCAGTAGTCCTTGCAGCTTTCGATTAAACCTTGGTAATTCTATTTCAGGACAACCTGCACATAACCTAATGGTCTAGCCGGCCACACACTCACCTCAGCTGGTGTTTGGGGTAGGACTTGGGCAGGCAGCTGGGAAGGGGTCAGATGGGGAGAGAGGAGGTGGTTGGCCCTTTGCAGGAGCACAACCAGCACCAGGTCCCTGTCACAGTGACTTCCCCACTTCCTCTCCCTTCCTGCCCCCTCCACCCCACCATTTAAAATCTGTTCTTCCGTCCAGAGCACCAGTCTGCTTCTATCTACATTCCCTTCCTCCGAGGCCTCACCTGACAAGAGCTTTCCAGAGGCTCAGATGGCATCTAGGGTGGCAGTTTCCTCACAGGGAAGAGCCTGAGTCACAGACAGGTGCAGAGCTGACTTCTGCCTCCACCACCCACTAGCTGTGTGACTTCAGGCAAATGAACGTAAACTCAGTCTCCTCCTCTGCCAGACGGGATGACGACCCCTCTCAGGGCAGCTGGGAAGATTCGGTGAGGTGGGGCGTTTAGCTCCTGCCCAACATGTGACCAGCCTCACTCTCCCTCCCTCTTTCTTCTGTGTCCTTTCTTACCTTCTATGGGCTGAATAAATCAAGAGTTTAGCAAATAGTCTCCTTTCAGTGGAATGCACTCTGATGTCCAGAGAGCCAAGCTCCCCGTGGGCATTCACTCCTGCACCGGTCTGGCTTCCTCCTCGGGGCAGCGCTGACCACAGCCTCTCTCTAGTTCTCACACCCCTGCTCCTCTGCAAACTCAGGGTCCCGCTTCAGCTCAGGCCAGCCCTACCTCACACCAGTCTTCTCATCGCTCCCTCTGCTTCTTGTCCCCAGCTCATTCAATCCAACCTCCACACGGTGACCACATGATCTTTCAGAATTAGGGATCTAATCCTGCCCTTTCCCATGCAAGAGAACTGCCAACAGCTTCCCCCACCTCAGCCTAGAGAATAAGGTCTCCATCATCGGCACAGTGTTGAGACTCTTTCTCAGGCCCCACTTTCGTCTCTTGGTTTTATTTCGAAGCATAGCACCCCACTCCGTCACCAGGAACCCTAGAGGTCAACATTAGCCTCTCTGGTTGGAGATCGGCAAGGACTTTAACAGATGGACGTGCCAGCACTGAGACTGAGCCTTGAATGCGGGAAACTGAATAAAATACAGATTTTGGTCCATGATAAGGTATTATCTGTTTATTAATTATAACAATTCTGTAAAAAATTAGAAAGAAAGGAGAATTAAAAGTCAAATAAGAGAAACCTATTGCTTCAATCTGGAAACCTAAAGAATATGGGTGATGTCCTAGTGAAAATAAACCTTAATAAAATGGACTGTAAACTAAGGAAAACACATGCAGACCAATGAGCCATCCAGGGACCTGCTCCCCTGCTGCTTCTCCTCCCTTTGTCTCTGAGGTAAGGATGTTGAAGGAAATTCTTCCAGCTTCCATGGCAGGTCCATGCCCAGAGCCAAACGCACATCTGTGTTGCTTCAAAGCCAGTGCCGTGGCTACTCTTGTGCCTCCCCGATGGGCACTCCATGTGGGCCAGTGCCCTGGGCCTGTGGATCTGCTTTGGAAACCCTAAACACCTGCAGGAAGGGGAGCTCTCGGGAGGCTGGAGCCTGAGGACAGTGGGGCAGCGTTGAGGTTTTAGGAGTCTTGAAGTGTGTTCTGTGAACACTTCCAGGGACTCACTGGAGTCTGCTTTTCCATGTCCACAGTAAGGCACGACCATGCAACTTTCTTTGGCCACTGCAGGTGAGAAGAGGTGGCATGTGACCATGTGACCATTCCAGTAAATATTGCCAAATGCCAGCATGGGGACTCATCATTGTCCTTTTCTCCATTCCGGAGCAAAGGGTGGAACACGGACGGCCCTCGCTCGGCTGGGGTTTGGGTTTGGCCCCAGGCAGCCGAGGTGCCCTGGGCTGGGCCGGAAAGAGGCTGCGCTTCTCACTGACTCAGCAGCTGGCACAGGACAGAGCCCCTCCCACTCGACCCATGAAGACCTCGAGGAGAAGAGCCTTTGGCATGGAGCTCAGAGGCTGTTTGCTCACATAGTGCACAGCCGTGCACTGACCGTGGGCTGGAGGTGGGTGGGAACCGGGTCTGGAGGACAGGCGGGAAGGGCGTCCCTGGGAGGTAAAAATGAGTCTTGTGTAGAAGATAACAGTGAGCACTGAGTGTTCTGGGAGTGGCTGTGGAGCAAATAAGGGATATATTTCTGAGAATATCAAGAAGCTAGACTTTGAAACACAGCTCAACCTGGGATCTTGGGGATTCAAACGCACAGCTGAGCGTGTGGGGCTGTGGGAGTTGAGCTGAGCCACAAGGGTCCTAAGCAGAGGTGAGAATGTCCAACAGCCAGGTGTCAGTCACGGTCGGTGGAGGCCTGGACCTGCAAGGCCCAGAAGGAAGAAAGAGCCATTACCTTTGACACCGACTGGCAGTGAGAGGCCCTCCTGTAGTCGTGGCCTTGGGATGAAGCTGCTTGCCTTCCACCTCCCCTCAGCATTTTGGGAAAACGTCTCTAACTCTTCACAGACTTCAGAGCGTAAGTGTCTTTGCGGTTCCTGGAGTAGGTGGAGGAGTCTGTGGGGAAGGGATCTGAGGCAAACTGCAGGGCAAGGACAGTGAGGTCAGCCACAGAATGACCCCCACTTGCTGGAGCTGGTCAAGACAGAGATTCTGCAAAGCTGCATTCTTCACTCTTTTTTTCTAAATATTTCTTTTATTTATTTTTAGAGAGAGAGGAAAGGAGGAAGAAAGAGAGGGAGAGAAACATCGATGTGTGGTTGTCTCTTGCACGCCCCCTACTAGGGACCTGGCCTGCAACGCAGACATGTGCCCTGACTGGGAGTCGAACTGGCGACCCTTTGGTTCGCAGGCTGACGTTCCATCCACTGAGCCACACCAGCCAGGGCAGACTCTTCACTGTTTGTAGGAGATTCTGATTCTGCCTCACTGGAAGATATTTAGATCTTTATTTATTCATAATGTGTTTAAATATCACAACAGTGCACTTTACTATGGAGCTCCTTTGCAATTCATCTTGAGGAGCACTCAGATCTTTTTAATCTTGAACGCCTCGAGGTCTGAAAGACCTCCGTTTCCTGGTTGGCTATGTCCACACACGGCTGCAAAGGCATGGTGGCCAATTGCATTTTATTCCTTAACGAGGCGACCTGTGTCCCATTAATGACTGGGATCTGGTCTGGGCTTGTCGCAGCCCTGCTCTGAGTGGGTGATTTGCAACAACCTGAGCAAGGCTCTCCTGAGCAGAGATAACTCCTTCCTAGCACTGACAAAGCATGAAAAGGCTGAAGCCCCCGGAAACCCTTGGCACCTGGGTGAGGGTGCCAGGAAGGAGAGAGCCGGAGCTTCTCACTGACTCAGCAGCTCCACCAGGACAGCGGCCCTGGGGCTGTTCAGGGCGTTGCCTACTCTCTCCATGGCCCTTCCTCACCTGAGTGTGGGGAGGAGGTGGGGCTGGGGGGAAAAGAGGGTGAGGTCGGCATCCAGTACTTACTGAGCGTCTGATAGAAAGGCCCCAACATGACAGGCTTATTGCCTGGGACCCTGCTACAGCCCAGGAGGAGAAATCCAGCAAATTCGGCAGCTGGACCCTCCTTTCTGGAAGATTCTTTCTCAACTCACCCCAATCTGCAACCATGTTTCACTCCACCTCTGTTCAGGGCACGCTTTCCCCCAGTGCACACGTGTACATGTATGTGCATGCACACACACGTCCACATCAGCACACTTGCACGTGTGTGCACACACCCTGCCCCACGGCAGGCTTCAGCCTTGCCTGTCAGTTCTAGTTCAGATGCTTGGCGGGTCTGGGGCCAGGTCACACACTGGCTTCTAATGACACTATTTGTCAGTCACCCCCGGAAACATCACTCTCTCTGCCTCAAAACCAGCTTTGCCCACCCTGTACACCGGTAATTCACTGCTTGGACTCAGGGCGGTGCCTGCTTGTGGCGGTGCGCCTCAGGCTGTGGGGGCTGCGGGGGCTGCGGGGCTGCAGCCCAGCCAGCGAAGGCCAGCGCTTCCGCCCAGCCAGCCTCCCTGTCAGGTGGCGAGCTGGTGGCCACAGGATGCGCAGCTGCTCGTAGCGTCTGGGAGGCCCTTCGGGGACCACAGAGCACGCGGCGCCTGCAGCACTGGTTCCTGTTTGGCAGAAACGGGGGCCTCGTCGGCCGGGGCGCGTCCTTTCACCAGCGGTCGGACGGGCTGCTCTGTGTCACTGCCTTTGCCGTCTTTGCCTCCGTTTCCCTCCCCATGGAACACGGTCACGGGAGCCACCACAGGTCCCAGCGCAGCAGACAAGACGCAGCCGCGGACAAGGACAGCAAGGATGGAAGCCGGGGCCAGCCCGCAGCACAGACTGACGCGGTGACGCCGAGGGGCTGCTTCCTGGGGTTTCTTAACGACTGCAAATCCAGGCAACTTCCACAGCAGGACTTGGGTTGAACTCAGGATCGTTCTAGTTGTCGGCTTCTCCAGGAACAGGTCACACCAGCAAATTTCAATCTGTCCCTGAGGCTGAGAACTGAGAACACCTTTGCATAAACTGACAAATGAGAGCTTTGCAGACCTGCCCAGGCCCAGTGAGCCCTAATTTTACACTTTCTTGTGGTGGAGAACAGACATCTCACCGTCATCTGAGGAGCAGCAGGTGGAGTGACAGGCCTGTCCGGGAAGGGCCACCATTCTGCTGATCAAGCAGCGCACCCCCACATCTGAGGAAGGTGACAGACACCATGTCGGCGGCACTTCGGGAGTAAAGGGACAACTGTGGCAACGAAGCAAGGCTGCCATGCACGTTGGCTGCAAAAGACAGAACCTGCTCACAAACGCACGTGATTCCTTTTTCTTTTGACGAAAGGAACAGACCGCAGTCTGGGGCGTGCACATGCTGAGCAGTCCTGGCCCAAACACTTAGCGACGCAGGTCCTGTTTTGAGTCGTCCTAGCTTAAACGTGGGTCTCAGCCTTGGGAAGTTTCTCTGAGATGGCACCACCTCCCCTACAAGCGAGGACCAGATGAGGTCCAGAGCCCTCAGCGGGTGCATTTCCCCGACGCCCCGGGGGACGAGCAGCAGAAGCCAGGGTGGCCGTTCCACGCACACACTTACTCCGGTACGTGCGAGAGGCTACTCTGGTCGAGCGGACCGCAGCAGGATGAAAGAGAAGGAGGACTGGACCCTGGAAGCCCGAGTGAGGATGTGCCAGGACGCTCCTGAGGAACGTCTGGAGGGCCTCCCTGGGGTCTCAGCACTGGGCCACGAGAAACCTTGTCTTCTCTGCTAGGAGGGGTAGAGCGACATGAGGCGTCGGCATTCCGGGTGGAATACACTCGGCGATATTTCTAAGCGGTGATCTTCACAAAACAGAGCGAACAATGGCTGCCAAGGGTGGGTGCGGTTTCTTTCTGTGCCACTGGGGTCATTACTTGCATTCGATCATCTTCAGGTTCTGCTGTGAACAGGGGAATGGAAACAGAGCCATGGGGCTTCCCGTGTCGTGGCCGAGACAGTGTCACAACCCGAAGGGCAATGACAGGCAGACGGAGGGACAGGGATCCCTGTGAACAGAGAGTGAGGCCAATGCGTGACTCAGCATCACAAAGCGAATGTGGAGGAACTCTGGCGTGCACACCACCGCTGTGTTCATCGACCGCTCTTCCTGGGCGGCATTCTCGTTAACCAGCTGTGCCAACGTTCAGCGTTCGGTGCGCAACTGAGTGGGGAGGGTCACGTCACGTGTGCTCCAGGTGCCACGAGATGAACGTACAGAGTCACATGTGAACACCCCAGATCAGAACAGCGCTTACCTCGTCAGTGGGTGGGCTGTAAGGCAGACAACCGAGGACCTGGCAGGGAACCTTGGGTGTGAGAGAGACCCGCCACCCTCCACGTCCTCTGACTGAGGCACGTCTCTTCCTTTCATATGATGACGCCAGGGACCTGAAGCTGTTCGAAAAGTGACAGGGACACAGTTTGTCTCGTCTGGAGTGGCTGACATTACACAACCACTGCTGAGCGGAGAGCTCAGCCCAGCCCCACTGTCCCCACACAAGGCCAGGGGCACACGCGTCTCAGGCTCGGGCCACTCTGGTCACTCACGCACCTCAGCTGACACATGGGACTGTGTGGATGCCAAGGGCCAGCAGCTTGTCCTCACACCTGTTCATGCCAGTCTGTCACGTTTACACCCTTTCATTAAATGGGCTGCAAACCAGCAACAGGTGGAAGTGAAAACGGCTTTGCAATTCCCGAGGGAACTAAGTTCAGAGTTTTCTAAAAATGAGGCCAAGGTAAGATTCTAGGCTGGTTGTGCAGGGGTCAACCCTCACGTCGCTCCACGTCATGACACCAAAATGGGCATCCGTGCGAAGCATCGTGGGTGTGGCACGTGCAAGAACGTGAATGGAAAATCCAAAGGACACTCGCACCACAAGACTAGTCACCATGCACATTTTTATGGCTTCAAAACATCGTCATTTAAGAATGCTAGTTTAACGTGGAGGGATCTGTTTTGATGACTCTGTGAAAGATGCTTTCAAATGACTGGACAGTTCCTCTCAGGAAAGCAACATCTGTCGAGACAAAACTGGAGAAGGAAGACGGTGGTCTCTGCTACAAGGAAGCTGAGACCAGGCGAGGGCGAGGCACGCCGATCTCGGGGGGCGGTGCGCTGCCTGTCGAGGGGCTTGGCCCCCTTGGGCTGCCATTCAGTGGGTTTAGGCCACCGCTGGCATCCTGAGGCCACAGCTTTCCTGCGGCGGTGCAGATGGAGTGGTTATCATCCTCAGGGCTCCTTGGCCTGCGACAGACGTCCTCTGTCCTTGGGAGACTGGGTCTAGGCTGCAGCGAAGTCCGTCTGCCGCTGGCCATGGGCTTGTATTGGCTGTGCTCCTGCTGCCGGAGTTAAGCCAGCCTACAGAACGAGGGCCATGAGGGTCTGCAATACTACAAAGGTTCAGGAATTGATTAGAAAAATTGCTACGTCCCCCGTTCCTTGCGGGGGACAGTGGTTCCTACAGAGGGACAAAGAGTCCTTTCCAAGAATGTGGTGGGGGACGCTCCTTCCGTTTCTTCTCTGCCCCCTGGGTTCACGGTTCTCAGATTGTGCCTCACCTCATCGAGCTGGGCTCGTGTGGCTGCATCTTCTCTCCACCCTCATGGGGCCCAGGGGGGGCCTGAGGGTCCTGCCCTCCTTCCTGGACTCCTGATCAGGCAGGGGTCCTCTGGCCACTCCACACCAACTCTGCTGGCCACACGGCTGCACCGCCAGCCATGCAGGTTTCAAACGAACGGCTGGGCACAGCTGACAAGGGCGGGCAAAGTGGCGTCCCTGCCAGGAAGACCTCAGCTGTGGGCCACTTACCATTTAGGCCTGGATTTATTTTAAGATGTTCCCTTTTTGGCTTTTTTTGGCCCAACTTCTGATCTCACCCAGGCTCTTGGCCTTTCACTTGGGAAAATACCTTCTCTTTAGCTGGGCAGCCAGGCCTTACACCACACCACTAAGAACAAAGTTTGTTTCTGACACAACCCTCCCACCCTCAACCTGTGCAGCCGGCTGGCTCTTCCCAGCACTCTCCAGCCCAGTGGGTGCCTTCCTTACCATGATCCCTGCACATCAGGAAGGAGACCAGACGCAGTTCTGTGTCTGGCCACCGAGCCATCTGGAAGCTTCCCCCGGAGTCCAGAGGGATGGTAGGGACAGGAAATCAGTGTTTGGGACAGGCCACTGTGGTGTGAGAGGGCCCACCGTACGTGAGCTGGAGGCCGACTGTGTCAGATGTGCCTCAGGTGAACCAGCAGGTGTGGTAAATGATGCACTGAGCTGCGGCTCCACTTCCGGCTCTGAGTTCTTGCTCTGCCACTAACCAGCGCCAGGTGTCAGGTACCTTACGTTATTCCTTTGGTTCTCAGCATCTCCATCTGTGAAGTGCAGGCGTTAGGCCAGGGAACCCTGGAGGTCCTGCCTGGTGCTGATGCTCTGACTCACTGAACACAGTGTCTGCGGGAAAACCCATCCTGTTCACGCTGCACCTCTGCCGACAGCAAACATCTCTCAGACTTTTCCTCCAGCCTGAATCTTCTTGCTTTAGTGGTGAGTATGCACCGGTCATTCAAACACAAACTTTCCCCACCGCCCGAGCCAGAAGACCTGAGGTAGCATGAGCTGGGGGAGAGCCTGGGGTTGTCCCTGGAGCACAACTGCTGTGAGACAGGCAGACCCAGGGGAAGGTGCGCTATGTATGCAGGTGATGGCTTCACCCCACAGAGGGACGTGGGTCCATCCTCCGCACTCTCTGGGCCCGCCCCTTCGTTCCGGCACCTCCACACCAGCCCCCTCCAGCAGGTAGCCCATCATCAGCTCCCAGGGCTTTGTCTCCCCCACTGTCACGCCAGCTCACCTGGGCCCACCTCTCCTTTCCAGGCCCACCTTGACCCCAGTCTCCACTTCCGATTGATTCTCAAACACTCCAGTTTGATGTCCCTCTTCCCAAAATAAAACCAAACCCAAAACCAGCAAAGCAATAGATTCTTTCTAAAAATATCTAAAAATGGGCACAACCTTGTCAAATTTGGCACTTTCAGCCCTAACTTTACTAAGCACAGTTCAAAGAACACACACCTCTCCCAACGAAGGGAAATATGGAGACAAACATCTATCCTCTCGGCTTCCTGTCTGCCGTGGGTCAGGCCAGTGTCCTCTTGCTGGTCCCTCCCCGACCCAGCATGACAACACCACTCACTGTGGGCCTTGGGCCTGGGCCCCTTCTCTCTCTGCCCCTCTCCTGAGCCGCCCCCGCACCCGCTGTTTCCCATCCCTGTCCTCTGTCACCAGACTCCCCGAGGGTCCTGCTGACTCAGCATGCCTTGGGCAAGTCGCAGGTCCCCAAACTTACACTCCAAGATGGGTCCCAGCCTCTTTAATCCGTTTTCACCCATCAACTAGCACGATCTTTTGAAAATACAAACATAATTTGATAATGCCATCTAACTCTTTAAAATTTTAAATGATTTTTCCATTAGATTTGAGATTTAAAAAACCCTTATTCTTTATCAGGTCCTAAGACTGCCCAGCACGTACTCTGCCCCTGGCCTGTTTTTCTGCGACCCCGTGTCCCTCTGACCTCTGTCACTCCCTGTTTGGTTGCAGGGCAGTTTTCCTGTTTTTATGCATCAGATTATTTTCCTCAGGAGGTTCTCCTCTGTGCTCTTCTGCCTTCCCGGACATCTCCACCCACCGATTTCTGTGCCCCGTTGTTGTCACAGAGAGGGATGGGCCCGGGGGCCCTTTCACAATGTTGATGCTGCGGGAACACGTGGACCGAGGAAAGGGCTGCAGACGCTGACAATGGGGGTGGCCGATGGACCGAGAGACTTGGGGAGACGAGAGGCTGGGTGAGGGCACAGGTGGCGGGCTCGCCCTGCACGAGAGCCGGCTCGTATTTGTGTCGAGGGGAAGAAGGAGCCGAAGGGTGCGGGAAAGACCGCCCCGAGAGTGCAGGGGTGAGCAAGGCCACCCGCAGTGGGCACAGCCATGCGACCACGCGGAGCCTGAGCTGCACAGTAACCAGGAACTAGGTTTCTGAAAACCGCGCCTACATTTTTGGTGGTACAGTCTCTTCTGTGGCTTTTTTATGATTAGTTACAGCATCTTGTTGCTCTGGACAGTACATATAAGTTGTTTTTGTTCTAAAGTTTGAAGTTTTCATTCAGTTACTGAAAGAGTTGTAAACAATAGCTTATACAACGGCTCCAGCTGGGAAAACCAGCAGAAAGAGGGCAACATAGAGGTGCCCTGGGTGTGGACCTGAGGAGCGGCAGGCCCTGCCTGCGCCCTGAGGGACGGAGACAGGTGGCCCAGAAACCCCCGCCATCATTTCGCTGATGCTCTCTGGCCCATGCGGCTCTACCGAGTGGACCCTGAGCAGAAAGAACACAGGCTGACTGCTGCCAACGCTCTTTGATGCAGAGGGTTTCTGAAAGCAAGTGCTCCACTTCCCAGCCGTTCGCTCAGCAGATGCTGACCTTGTTCCTCAACACCAGTGAGTGAGAAGGTGAGCCCTGCCCAGGACACGTCTGCCCGCGAGAGGCAGGACACCCACGAGCCGCAGGGACCGCCTTGTGCTCCGGGAGGGCTGCTTCTTGCGTCTAGCTCTCGGGCTTCCCCAACCCCAGGGGGGCCTTGTGGGGACGCCATCATCACAGCTTTCCCTTCCTGCGGCATTCCTTCCGACCCTGAGTTTCGGTCTGCGCTTCCGCCCTCTGTCCCCGGCGTGTGACAGAAGACAGTGTAGGAGAAGCTCCTCTCTTGAGCACAAACATGTGGGTCCCTCACATCCCTGCACATTCTGATCCTGACCTGGAGGCTCAGTGCCACTGTGGCCTCATATGCAGCCTGGAGTGTCCCCCTTTCGCCACCTTTGCCCAGGGTGTGCATGCCTCGAACAGCGTGGGGTCTTCCAAACAAGCCCGTGGGAACCAGGGTGGCCTTGGCAGCTTGTGGCGAACTAGCAGCCGGGTCGCTGAAGGGCTTACGCTCACATGTTCTGCTGGTTCACTGGTCAGGCAGGAGGATGTTAGAGGAGGAATGAGTTTTTCGCCTAACTGTGAAGAATCGAATTTCAGGCTGTAAGTTCTCGTGCAACAGTGTGTAGTTTACTTTTCCCTCTGCAGACTCTGAACACGAAACGTGAGCCACTATAAAGAACTAGAAAAACACACACAAACACACACACTCGTATGAGCACCCCAGAATTCTGGCTGCAGAAAGTTGGACGGAATCAGAGGACTGGGAGCCACCGCTTGTCGACGTCGGTAACCCCTCTCTTCTGAGTCTCTGAAAATGGGGACAGTCGCGCCTGTCCCACCTGCGCGGTGGCCCTGCGGCCTCTCCAAGGAGATGATGGTACTCGCTCTGCCAGTGTGAGGGTCGCGCAGCCTTGGGACAACTAGCACAGATTTTTCTTCCACTAAGAGAGAAAAGCTGTTTGTAAATTAACACACGAGCTGCTGTGTGTGCGTGTGACCAGGGCAGTGAAGGCAACAACCACGTCACCATGCAACCCACACACACACACGCACGCACACACACGCACACACACGCACGGCACTCAACATACGAAAGGGTTCACGCAGAAGAATGAGCCTGAGACTGGAGCTGCGTCTCTCACCACCCCAGACGAAGCGCTCGGTGCAGAACATCACAAGAAAGATACTGGGGGTCGAGGAACGCCCCACAGTGAGGCCACTGCAGACGTCTCTGCCAGGCCCCGTGCAGCCCTCGGGAGCCTCGACTGTTTGGGAGGTGACCAGGCTCCTCCCCTCCTGCGCCGTCTCAGGCAGCTCTAACCAGTGCGTGGGGTCGCAGTGGAGTGAGAGGCGGGAGGTGACAGCCTTGTGAACTCCAAACTTCTGGACCACGGGCGTGGTCACTGAGCAGGAACTCCATTCCGGCTCCCAGTGTCTCAGAGTGGCCCCCAGTCCTCGTAACTCCCGGGCGCTTTCTCTGCGCCACGAAGTACGTTCGCTTCCTTCCCAACACTCTGCCTGGACGTGGTGACCCACCTCGCTGTCCTAACCCATGGTGGGGACACTTTCCACACCTGCCTCAGTGACCACCGTGGACCTGCCTTCTGCTGCGGATGGTTGGTGTCAGGGGACGTGACGTGAGTGAACACATCCGGAGCTGGTTTGCCAGCCCACGTCCCAGTGGTAGCTGGAGGACCCAGACAGAAAACAAGTGTACCAGAGTGACGGCCGCTGGGAAATGTACACTGGTTCACACACATTTTATGCACATTAGGGAAAGACACAGATGGAACACTTGGAGGGCTAACAATTATGGGGATAATAGACACACCCACTGGTGCTCCCAAAGCAACACGGGCCTTGAACTGCATCCCCCGCCCTTTATCTTCACAGTCAGCCTTGAGCGCAGAGGGACCTAGGACGTGGCTCATCCAGGCCAGCGGCTCAGGGCACCAGTTCCTGAGCCTCACGGAGCCCTGTGCACAGGTCTCACTTCTCTTTGTGGGAGGTTCGAGTTTAACCTCTGCTACAGATGTGTCTTTGCTAGAAAACACTCCTGTGGGGAGCAGGCCGGGGGACAGGGTTCCCGGCACCGAGGACCACGTTGTCTTTCTGGGGGGAGCCTGTGAAAACACCCTGTGAGCAGGGCTGGCCTGCAGTGAGTCCCCAGCGTGACCCACCATGTGACCTGCAAGTCAGGACTGCTCCCTCTGCCCCAGCCAACAACACCCAAAGGTGAGTCATGCTTCCTTCTGCCCCTACCTGCCTGCCGAGTGTGTTGACATTGGCTCCGTCTCTCTTCTCACCTGTGAAACGGCACTAGGTGTGCAGCTCACCTTGAAAGGCACATGGGGCTGCACACAGGTATTTGGAATGTGCACATCGGGGCCCCCCTTTTTTTTAACTATTGCTGAAAAATCACAAACCCAAAGATGCATCAAACATGCTAAAGAAGTCCTCTCCTCTCATAACTGGTCATTTCCCATGCACCTAAAAGGGAATGGGCGCCCACCCCAAGGATCACTATTCTGTCCCACTTCTCCGAAGGAACCTAGAAGGTCCCTGCATTCTCCGGTCCTGGAGTCTGTGACTCACCTGAGGCAGTTGCACTTTGGGGTCACATGGGCTACCCTCAGCTTAGTGGCCTAGCCCCTGGACGCCGGCCAGCACTGTCCTGGCTCCGCTGGCTCAGCTGCTGGCTTTCCCTGATTTTCTCTTTACACAAATCATTTATACAAAACGAGCAGCAGGGTTGGGGCCATGAGAGCCTTTCCTGCCACGCGGATGTTTGCTGCTCTGAGATTTCTCAGTGTGTGAGATGTTGGGGCCGCATGGTCACCCCGAGGAAGCCCCACCTGCCCGAGCCACTCAGCAGAGGGTGAGTGGGCACTGAGCAGTTTGGGGGTGGTGTCCTACACCAGAGTCCTGCTTGGGCTCTGGTGTTGAATCAGGTCGTGCACTCGAGGAGTTAGTAAGTCCTTTCCACCTTCTGGTTGGTGTTTGCTTCTTGAAGAGCAGCCTGGTGCAGATGATGAGGGCAGCCTTTGGACACAGGCAGACTTGGGTTCAAACTCTTTTTCCTCCAACGGATTAGTCCTTTGATGGAGGCAGGCACTAAATCTCTCCACACCTCGGCCTCTTCTACAGAAAATGCTGGTCCTCGCTGGCTGTCATGAGGGTCACCAGGAATAATCAACGCAAAACCCTCGGCACAGTCCTGTTGCTGAGGCCGCGGCCCCACAAGTAGCGAGCTCCCTCCTGGAGCTGGTCCCCCAGGTGCAGGGAAACTGGGCTCTCAGGGTTTCCAGCCTTCCCCTCCCTGTCTGCAGGGCGGGAGGGCTTCCTGGGACAGGGGCCCCAGCGCTGACACTGGGGAGTCTCAGGCAAACAGGGTCAGCTGATCACCCTACTAATGTTCACCTGCCGAGGCCAGTCTTAGAACAAGCCCTGGACAGTCAAGCAGGGGCTGCCTTCTGGGCCTGCGTGCACAGGGGCAGAATGAACTTGGGCCTTGAGTTCCTCCTGGAGGTGGGGGGAACATGGTTTTTAAAAATTCATTTTTATCGAAGCATAGCTGATGGAGAGTATTATACTAGTTTCAGATATACAACACAGTGATGCGACATTTATATGCCTTAATGACGTGATCAGCATGATGAGTTTGGCAATCACCTGTCACTGTGCCACATATGGTAATGGCTGCCTGTGCTGCACATGACACCCCACGACTTCTGGGGCTGGGAATGTGTACCCCTCAGTCCCCTTCACCCTTGGCCACCCTCCTCTCCTCTAGTGGCTGCCAATCTGTTCTCTGCAAGTCTGTTTCTGTTCTGTTTCTTGTTCTCTTTAGATTCCACACACAAGTGACACCAGATGGTACTTGTCTTTCTCTAACTCATTTCGCTCAGCACAATGCCCTCTAGGTCCATCCGTGTGGTCACAAATGGCAAGAGCTCACTCTTTCATGGTCGAGTGACATCTCACTGCGTACACAAGCCACCTCGTCTTCACCCACTCGCCTGCCGACAGGCGCCCGGCCGCTTCTAGGCCTTGGCTGTCGCGAACTGCACAGCAGCCCTCACAGGGTCATCACATCCTCTCAAAGGAGTGTTTCTGTTTTCTCTGAATAAAAATCCAGAAGTGACGTCACTGGCTCGTAAGGCAGTTCCATTTCTAATGTTTTGAGGACTCTCCATACTGGTTTCTACAGTGGCTGCCTAGTCTGTGTTCTCACCAACATGCACGAGGGCCCCTTTCTCCCTGTCCTCACCAGCACTTGCTGTTTGTTGATTTATTGATGATGGCCGTTCTGACAGATGTGAGGTGATGCTTCATTGTGGTTGTAATTTGCATTTCTCTGATGATTAGTAACCTTGAGCATCTTCTCATATGTCTGCTGGTCCTCTTTGGAAAAATGTCTACTAGGGTTCCTTGCTCATTTTTAATTGGACTGCTTGTTTCATTTTTTGATGTTGAGTTGTGTAAGTTCTTTATATATTTTTGGATATTAAGCCCTTATTGGACGTACCATTGGTGAACACTTCCTGTCATTGAGCAGGTTGGGTTTCCTTTTGTTGATGGTTTCCTTCTCTGTGAAAAGATTTTTGGTGTGACACGGTCCCATTTGCTCATTTTGTCCTGTCTTGCCCTTGCCCAAGGAGATACAGCCAACAAAATGTGGCTGAGACCCGTGTCAAAGGGTTTGCTGCCCATGGTTTCTTGTAGGAGTTTTATGGTTTCAGGTCTTACCTCTAAGCCCTTAACCCATTTTATTTATTTTTGTATGTGGTGTGAGAAAGTGATCCACTGCATTTTTTAACATGCATCTGCTCCAGTTTTCCCAACACCGTGTACCGACGACACTGTCTGCCCCATTGTACGTCCCTGCTGTCTTGTCCTGGATTGACTGACCGTGTGGGTGTGGACTTATTTCTGGCCTCTGTTCTGTTCCATTCATCCACATGTCTATTTCTGTGCCAGTATTTTCCTGTTTGGATTACAGTAGCTTTTCAGCACAGTTTGGAACCCAGGAGTGTGATGGCGGAAGCTTTGGACTTCTTTCTCAAGATGGCTTTGGCGACGTGAGAGCTTTGCTGGGGAACCATGTGATGCAACATAACTTCCAGCCCGTGGTCCTGGCTGAGTGGGTGTCTGCCCATCTCAGCAGGAGGCCACCTGGACGCTTTCTCTCTGGCATCTCAGACACAGCTGCAGGGCAATGCTGAGCGAGAACACCAGGGGCTCTGCACTGCCAGGCCCCCAACCCCCCCACACACCCACCACGCCCCCCCAACCCCCCACACTCTGGATGTCACAACCCTGACTCACCACGCAGCTCAGGAAACCATGGTCCTCACATCCCAGTGATCAGCCTGGCTTGTCCCCGCCTGAGCCCTGCTGCCCACCTCCCAGGGTGTGTCCTCGAGTCGCCGCTTATTTGCTATATTGACTTTGCACTCTTCCCCGGGTTTGAAAAGTGGTCTTACGGAAACCAAGGGGAGATATGCAGTCCCTCACAACGACCCCCTGACCAGATGCGGACCAAGTCCTGAGGCCCTATTTGGAATGTGTTCTTTTTATTGCTTAGACCCCAAATATTTATGCTGCCAGGGCAAAGGACCTCCAGGAATTAAAATAAAACAAACCTCTCAGTGAAAAAAATATGGCATTTACAATTTGCATGTTTTCCTTCCCTGTTGCTTGACTCTTTTTATACGTTTTAGATTTGGGGTTCCATTTTTGGTTCAGACAGATTGGCCGTCCGCATCTCTATTTGCTGGTCTATCAACTATTTATAATCCATCCCCCCACCCCCCATCCTTACTGAATATCTGACCCTTCTAGAGGGTAAAGCCTGTCATGGCAGGGAGCTTGGGGACGCCCAGCACCCAGTGCTGTCCTCGGCTCTGGTAAACACACATGAGCAAGTTCTGTTCGTGGTCACCAGTGGCTTATCCTGGGTTAAGGTCACAACAGCTCAGGGGCACACCTGCTACGATGCCACTGAGTGCACTGCAGGGTGTGAGTTCAGCAGATCCTGTAACTTCCTGTCCTGGCCCTTGACCTACACGTGCTCAGACCCAGCATCCCGCAGCCTCTGCCGACACCAATGTCCAGGCCTCCCCTGTCTGCTCCTGCATTTCAGGGTCTCACTTTCCAAGGAAATTAACACTCTATTTTGAATTAAAGATGAATAGTTATTAATGGGTTAATGCATCCTCCCCTTCAGAAAGCACTTCATTTCAATGACAGTTTTTGAGGAGTTAACACAAAGATGACAATCAGTGGCAGAATTGAGGCCCTGCACAGAGAGAATGATGAAAACGCTGGGTGGCCCCCTTTCCTGGTGTTTCTGTATTTTTCCCATCTGCTGCTCCCTGCTGCTTCAGCAACAACCAGTTATACATGCCTGACTGTGTGAGGACTCAATTTCTTACCTGATATTTCCAACCTGGAACACTCAAATTCTGTGTAGCTCCATCTGTTTCATCACTGCACATGCAAGCAAAGTTCGAACACCAAACCACTGCACATCATCTCATTGCTTCTTGTTTTATTGAATTTTCAGAAAAAGCAACTGAGGCACTTCTGGCCAAGATGGAGGCGTAGGTAGACACACTGTGTCTCCTCGCACAACCAAAAGAAGGACAACAACAAATTTAAGAACAAAAAACAAGCAGAACTGACAGAAAATCGAACTGTATGGAAATCCAACAACCAAGGAGTTAAAGAAGAAACACTCACCCAGACCAGTAGGAGGAGCCGAGATGGGCAGCCAGGCAGAGAGGACTCATGGCAAGGCAGCAGCTGGAGGACTGGGTGGACCCACATTTGTGTGCAGATAAAGTGGGAGGAAAAACTGGGGAGTGAGAGAGACCCACAACCCAGGGTCCCAGTGCAGGGAAATAAAGCCTCAAACCTCTGACTGAAAACACCTGTGGGCTTGAGGCGGCAGCGGGAGAAACTCTAAGCCTCACAGGAGAGTTCGTTGGAGAGACCCACAGGGTCCTAGAACGTACACAAACCCACCCACCTGGGAATCAGGACCAGAAGGGCCCAATTTGACTGTGGGTAGCAGGAGAAGTGACTGAAAACCGGCAGACAGCTGAGTAAACAGCACTGTTCCC
Source organism: Macrotus californicus (assembly GCA_007922815.1). NCBI lineage: Eukaryota > Metazoa > Chordata > Mammalia > Chiroptera > Phyllostomidae > Macrotus > Macrotus californicus. The sequence continues at coordinate 24,194 of VMDR010002859.1, forward strand.
TCTTGGACCCTCCCCCACATACAGCATCACAACGCAGCGACATGGGTGGCCTTGCCCTGGAGAATGCCTAAGGCTCCACCCCTTACTATGTAACAGCCATGCAGAGACAAAAAAAAAAAAAAAATGGCCCAAATGAAAGAACAGATCAAAGCTCCAGAAAAAATACAACTAAGCAACAAAGAGATAGCCAACCTATCAGATGCACAGTTCAAAACACTGGGAATCAGGATGCTCACAGAACTGGTTGAATTTGGTCACAAATTAGGTGAACAAATGAAGGATACGATAAGGGAAATGAAGGAAAATGTACAGGGAACCAAGTGAGGGGAAGAAAAATGGGACTCAAATCAATGGTGTGGACCAGAAGGAAGAAGGAAACGTTCAACCAGAACACAATGAAGAAACAAGAATTCAAAACAATGAGGAGAGGTTTACGAACCTCCAGGACGTCTTGAAATACTCCAACATCTGAATCATAGGGGAGCCAGAAGGAGAAGAGGAAGAAAAAGAAATTGAAAACTTATCTGAATAAATAATAAAGGAGAACTTCCCTAATCTGGCAAAGGAAATAGACTTCCAGGGAGTCCAGGAAGCTCAGAGAGTCCCAGTTGGACCCAAGGAGGAACACACCAAGGCACATCATAATTACATTACCCAAGATGAAAGATGAAGAGAGAATCTTAAAAGCAGCAAGAGAAAAGGAGACAGTTACCTACAAAGGAGTGCCCATCAGACTATCAGCTGTTTTCTCCAAAGAAACCTTACAGGCAAGAAGGGACTGGAAAAAAGTATTCCAAGTCATGAAAGGCAAGGACCCACATCCAAGATGACTCTATCCAGCAAAGCTATCATTCAAAATGGAAGGGCTGATGAAGTGCTTCCCAGATAAGGTCAAGTTCAAGGAGTTCATCATCACCAAGCCCTTATTCTATGAAACATTAAAGGGACTTATCTAAGAAAAAGAAGATAAAAAATAGGAACAGTAAAATGACAACAAACTCACAGTTATTAACAACTGAACCTAAAACAAAAACAAAAACAAACTAAGCAAGCAACTAGAACAGGAACAGAATTACAGAAATGGAGATCACACGGGAGTTATCAGCGGGGGAGTAGGAGGGAGAGAGAGGGGGAAAAGGTACAGGGAATAAGAAGCATAAATGGTAGGTAGAAGATAGACAGGGGGAGGTTAAGAATAGTATAGGAAATGTAGAAGCCAAAGAACTTACATATATGACCCATGGACATGAACTAAAGAGGGGGAGTGTGGGGGGAAGGGGTGTGCAGAGTGGAGGGGAATAAAGGGGGGGAAATGGGACAACTGTAATAGCATAATCAATAAAATATAGTTAATTAAAAAGAAACAGCAACTGAAAGGTGAGAACCGGTTTATGTGAAGGCAGAACAGACATCGACTCTCATACTCTGCAATGGGCCCCACTAGACATCTGACAGGCCCCACATGGTTAGACAGGAGTGTCCAGAGCCCCCCGGGACATTCCTGCTCCCCAGGAATGCCTGTCTCTGGACACATGTGGGGCTATGGGCGTACGCGCCTGCAGGACTCAACGTGCCCCATCTGTGCAGTCAGAGTCCAGACTGGCAGGTCGGAGGTCCCTGCCCCCGTCGCACCAGCTCTAAGCCAAGCAGACACCAAGAGCGGACTTCACTAGTGAGTGAGGTGACGGAGGGTTAGGAGCTGCGCTTGCTTTTACACCTTTGTGTTCGTTCTGCGATGATGTCATTAATAAAACACAGAGAAAAAAATCTTTTCAAGCAGAAGACTGACGAAGCAATGAGAGAGAAGCAATGTCCTAAATATTCAAAACTGTCCTTACTGCAGCTCATCTCCAGGAAGACTTCGAGTGGCGATCTTCAACCTCTTCATCTCACAGCGCACATAAACGAGTTCCTGAAACTCCATGGCACACCAAAAAATGTAAGTTTTTTTGGCCAATGTGACAAAAAAGAGGTATAATTTTGATTCTTCACACCAGACGGCTGTGGTTGTGTTGACTGCTGTCATTCTTTATTTGACAGTCTAAGGGACAAGAGGTCAGTGTCCCTGACTGAATAGTCAGGGATCCCATGTTCTAAAAATTCTTGCGGCACACCGGCTGAAAATCCCTGACGTAGGGTTCACCAGGTGACCCAGCGGTGTGGATGCTTCTCTCATTCCTTCTCATGGTCTGACGAGGTGACATCAGGAAGCGGAAGGGGACAGGAAGTGGGAGCCATTATAATAGGCAGACACTTGCTTTGTTTTCAGACTGTTCAAGTGCATAAATTAATGTCAACAAATGACAAAATACTTTATTTCTTTAATACACATACCCAATATTGCACTTCTGTTGCAAGTAGTGTGTAGCCGAATCTCTGTTTAGAGAGCACAGTAAACGTTCTGGGCCTGATCTTTGAGCACCACCAGGCCCGCTGCGTCCACGCTGGGCACTGGCCCGCTGGCCCAGGGCAGCGTCTCACAAAGCCTCTTTTTATTCCAGCACCCGTGACCCGCAGCGAAAACCACAAACATGTGCACACGGCAGGGAGACTTCCCTCTCACGGCCTTGCTCCTCTGCGCCCACAGCTCAACGAACTGGCTCGCCGCCAGGCTATGGTCCTTGCATTTCCCACTGTTGTCTCCTCCCCACTGTGTTACTTGATGTGCTACTTTTCAAAAGAGCAATTACAAGGTTTTTCACTCAGCCTGAGCCACACAATTACATTTTCTCCAAGTCACTCAGCAAACCAGGGCACCTCAGGGTCAGGAAAGCACACACTCCGCTCTGACCTGCATGCGTCTCTGACGTTGATTCCAGAATCGACTCCGAGGGGCTCGTCCCTGTCCTGTGCCCCACGCGAGCGCAAACACTTCTGGACGATCTTGGTGGTTAACCCATGTTTAAAAAGATATTTTTCGTGTATTAAAACGGATGGTGAGTCTGCACCATTTTGACGTAAGATGAATTTGAGCTGTTTCAGCCCCTCCTGTTCTGAGTGTAGAAAGCCACACAGCAATCTCACTTAAAGCACTCACCTGAAAAATTGACACAACACCTGTGAATAAACAAACTAAGTGCAGGAAAAGGTCCTTTAAAGGTTCCTCTCATCTTCGACTTTATCGTTTTTAATTAAGTGCAACCCAAGGAACAGCAGCATTTTCAGAGGGACAACAGGGGGTGAAATCCCAGAGCAGAGAACGTGGTGTCCTTTCAGAGTCCACCCTGAGAAAGGTCCACCTGACAGCCAGCGGAGCCCCCGAAGCGCCGCCGACGGCCGCCGTGCAAGGCCCTCACCCAGCACACTGGGCTCTGCCCACAGTCAAAGGTCGAAAGGCAATTAAACAACAAATACAAAAAGAGAACCGGGAGAAAGTGATTTAAAATTATTCTCTTGAAACTAGAATTATATACAGTGAATAAAAAACATTCGGAGACTAATAATTGTGTGAAAATAAATATTTAAGGAACTCAAAGACCTACTTTCACAGTAAAAGTTATAAAAACAGAATTCAACATTAAAAACATTCACAAATATAACAAAATGAATTGGTTTAAAAATATTTTATCATTGAGAAACGCATTTCTCTCCTGTCCATATTCTTCCCTCTAACAGATTTGTTCTTGAGATGTATTTTGATAAAACACAGAGAGTCTGTCAAGGCTGGGCAGGTGATGGTTTCCCTGGGGTGGCCCGGACTGACAGATACTCTCACCCCAGGCTCTGACCTAAGGCTGTTATCTACCTCTGGGTGCCCGGGCAGCTCCGTCGGGCCACAGGGACTCCTTATCTGCAAGCATCTGCCCTCTCTGGAGCTCAGGCCACACTCCCCTCCAACATGTCTGGCACCACCGGTGGGGGGGCAGGGGCGGGGGGACCAGTGACACATGGAGGACAGGGCCTGTGCCATGGAGCCGGGGCTCCTGGCCCTTCTCGGAGCTTCCAAACAGCACTCAATGGACAGACGCTCCTGATGGCGCTGACAGTTCTTCTGCCACCGCCTCTCCAAGAACTGTCCAGGTTCTAGAACAGTGTTTCTTAGTGGTGTTTCAGCCCTCATCTTCCAGTTTTTGCACAGTCTGCCACCCAGTGGGAGTGGCATTAGCAGAAGACCGGGCAGCCCTCCAGGGATTTTAAAAGCGCTGTGTCACCCCAGGGCCCGGCTGACGGTGGCAACGCTGAAGAGCGTCCGTGTGCAGACGTGTCCAGTAGGACACCTCCTCGTGGGTGCAGAGCTCTGATCTGACGGCGTCGACGGCCCAGGACGACTGAAGGCAGTAAATACCACGACTGGCTTGGTTCTCATGCCTTTGCCTTTTTTCCTTTTAAAGATTAATCTCGATACCATCAAAGTGCATCGTGGTGTCTCTTCGTAAACCAGTCAAAACGACGCCCTTGAACATATCCCTGCCCCCCTCTGGAGGCCGGGGTGGGGCCACCCCAACAAGGAAGTACCTCCTGGAACTTCGCTGGCTGGTGGCTGCAATCACCCAGTTAATTGCTGGTTTCTCAGCTCCAGACCTTCTGAAGTTACTCCAGCTCCTGCAGTGGGTCCTTTTGGTCACCTGGGTACACTGGACAAAGCCTGCAGCAGGGAACGTGGCCCTGGGGTCTCCAATCATCCGGGACATGCTTCAAGGGGCCCTGCTGCTGGGAAGGCTAGATCCTGAGGGGTAAGGAAAAGCCGTGAATCAACACCAGTCCTGGCAACAGTAAGGTCAACGTCATACTTCCAAGCCTGTTCCCTGCAGTCTTTGGCTTTGTGATACTCTGTGCATTTTAAGTCTGGAAAAGAAGTTGGCTGCCTTTCATTTTTGTTTCCCTCCAACTACTCACGGGCAGTAAAGACAATTTCTCTGACTGTTGGTGAGGCCAGCGCTGACCTCCACAGAGCTGCCAACAGAACAGAACACAAGTCAGGCAGTCCAGGTCCCTACGAGCAGGCAGACGTGCCCACAGGTGTGTCAGGGAGGGCCCAGGTCTGACCTCACGGCACCCGACCCCTGCTCTCCGGCAGTGCTGAGTCAGGGGCTCACAGCCTCCAGCTACTCAGGAGGTAGGGGCCTGGGGGCATGCCCCGGAGCATGTCTGCTGCTCCCCAGGGCATCTCCACACAAGATGAGACCAGTTCTGCCCGCCCGGGACCCCACAGGGATCCTTTCTTATCAAAGAGCAAAGTGAACAGAGCTGTGGGGCATCTGTGACTTTTGCCTTAAAATTAAACAATGTTTATCCCTAACTAACCCAAAGGACAAGTTACCATTCTTTTATAACAATATTAAAATCAGCAACATATATTTTACCCCAAAGCCAGAAAGCAGGGACCTAATTTAGGCAGGACTGCAATCCTAGTGACTCGAAGGACAGGAAGATGACTAACCGCCCGCAGAGAGAGGAGACACAGGACACAGACCCTGGGAAGTGGAGCCAGCACCGCCCACACGCAGCGTCTGCTCCACACGGTCCCCGCAGGGGTGGGGACACGCTCCGTGAGCCGTCCTACAGCTCTGAACTCTCAGGGGTGGGAAGCAGACATTTTCATTCCAAGGGGGTAATAAACTTATTAACTGTTATTCACTTCTGGATGGTATATTTTCTTTTTCTTTATTTTTTAAATTTATTTTTAGAGAGAGAGGAAGGGAGGGAGAAAGTGAGGGAGAGAAACATCAGTGTGTGGTTGCCTCTCACACACCCCCACTGGGGACCTGGCCTGCAACCCAGGCACGTGCCCTGACTGGGAATTGAACTGGCGACCCTTTGGTTCCCAGGCCGGCGCTCAGTCAACTGAGCCACACCAGCCAGGGCTATATTTTCATTTTAATTGATAATATCTATCAATGGGACATAAACCTCCATATAAGATATATGTTTTCTTTTTTACTTAGAAAGCATATCTTTGTTCATCTCAGATTTTCTGAATTTTTCATGAATCCTAAAGTGAAGCTGTATGAATTTCAACACAAATGTCCTGATAAGCTAGAAGGAAACCACAGCTTGTATTCCTCCTTTATCAGCTTCCGGAGGTAACAGGATTAGTCCCAGACCAGTGACCCCATGAGGAGGGGGCAGCTGCTAAAGACTCTCAGGAGAAAGGGGCAGGGCGCCCTGCCGCACCCGGGGGTCCCTCAGCTCTTCCTCAGTCCACATGCGTGAGTCGAGGGGCTGTGATCAGGAGCAGACCTGTATCTGTCCCAGGGGCTGGAGCAGGCCTGGACCCTCATTTCCTCCCCACCCTCAAAGCAGACAGACCTTAGGTCTCCTGGGTCGAAGTTTCCGGGATCTTGCACCCTGTTTGGGGTCTAGAAGAGTAAATTTGTGAAGCAAATATTTACAGTGCTGGTGGCTGCTGGGCACACAGCCCAATGGGGAGGCCAGTCTCCCTTCTGAGCTACAGCATGAAACTGCTCAGGAGGCAGGTGGCACTGGCCCCTGGAACAGACAGGGCTAAGAGGGAGGGAGAGGGCAGCTCACCCACTGGGGCACTTTGCTGCGTCTGCCCCTCCCTCTCCCACCACTGCTCCTCCCGGTCACAGTCTCGGGGAGTCCTCATGGGCCAAGCAAACCTCTCCCACTTTCCCTTCACTCCAACCTGGAAAGGCCTTGGAAAGGGCACTTCATCGACTGTACCCCAGATTCTCTTCAGGACACTGCTGGACATTGGAGCCCGGGGTGGGGGTTGGGGTCTGGGTCCAGAGGACCCAGAGGGGAAGACTTTTACTTTTCTGTTGTCAAGTTTTAGTTGGGTCCGTTTGTGCATCATCTCATCACTGTTGAAGCGCGAATCCCGCTGCTGCCTGTGCAGGGCGCTCAGGGCGCTCTGGCCTCCCGGAAGAAAGGCACTTACAAACCCTCAGGTCAGCCCCTCCAGCAGACAGCACCGTTTTCTCTTCTGGGCTCAGGAAACGCAGATGCACGGATACCGCCCGCACAGACGCACCGAGTGCGGAGCCGGAGACCATCTGCCTTCATTTATGGCCACTGGATGCCATCAGTGCAGGCGGGTGACCAACAGGACACAGCCCCCCGCGTACAGTTCAGTGCTGGATGCCCCGGACCAGGCCCCTCTGGGGCCGAGTGGAGCCCCCCAACTTGCGCCCTGCACACCCCGACACTCATGGTGCCTGCGTCTCACCTCCTTTCCACACTCACCTCAGTTCAGAAAGTTAGTCTGTGAAAGATCAAAGTAAATCTTCTTGGTTTTAGAATTTTGACTACCTATTTACATTCTTCAGGGGCTTACGCTAGGGGAAAATAAAAGTCGATACACTGTAAGGACGCACTTCCTACCCCAAACAAGCGACGAACTCAACTCTCCTTAACTGTCAGGCCGCCCCGAGGCCGGGGTGTCTCCTTGGTCCTTCTCCGTGCAGGAGAGCAGGGCACGGGGATTTTGTGGCACCTCCACCAACCGGCTAAAAACAACCTGATGCTGTCTTCAGTTAACTTCTCTCAAGGGCAGACAAAATTATTTCCCCCACGTGATTTTTTAAAAAAACCTACATCATTGTCATTGAAGGGTAAGAGAAGAAAAGAGGCCTTACAAGGTTGAAATTCTTGGTTCTCCTAAGAGAGCCATGAGGAAGTGCTCTCCCTTCCCCGACCTGGGAGCGCCCTCCCCACCTGCGCCTGGAAGGAGGGGCACATGCGGGAGTGAGAACATCGTTCCTCCGCTCCCCGAATACCCCGAGGTCAGCCCTGTGCTCCTGGTGTCCAGGGGCAAGAAGGCACGTCCTGCGGCGCCATCAGAGCCATGTGGGCTCAGCCACCAGAGACCAACCGGCCCAGCGCCAGTCAGCACGGAAGCTCCTTCTTGGGAGCCATGCTGCTCCAGGGGCGCAGTTTAGAAAGCTCTCAAAACGATTAAAAATATGTTTAGCTAAGCAGAGAGCTTTCCAGCTAAATAAACGCCCCAGCGCTGACCAGACCCTGCAGAGGGGCCCCCTTTCCGCAGCGCGTCCTTCTGCTGGGCGGGGGAGATGGCAGTGGCCCCGGGGTGGGTGGGGGACGGCACAGTCAGCTCTACCCAAACCGATAATATCGGAGGGGTGAGGCTGATTTCTGACAGCTTTGTATAATTCCAACTTTCCCTCTTTTCATAGCAATAAACCAACTGGGATGGTGTTAATGTACCGTTTCCAGGCAGTCGTAAGGGTACATTCAAAAGAAAGGGCGCTGGACCCGCGGGGACCTGGACTGTCACGCGCGACACTCTGAGTCTCAATCTCTAGGGTCCCTTCCAACCTCAGTAGGCCTGGCCGTCCAGCGCGGAGCCCTCCCAGACACACGCAGACACCCCGGCTCACCCTCGGGTCCCGCCCTCCGGGCGGAGCGGTCACGCCGGGCCCTGCAGCCGCGGCCCCAGGGTCTCCTTGGCCTTCTTACAGGTGTACAGCCACTTGATGATGCGGGCGTTCCTCTCAACGACCGAGGTGGTGCTGGGCACCTGCTCCACCAGCTCCTCTTCCTGCAGCCCCTCGTCGCTGCCGCTGTGCCGGGAGAAGCCGCTGTCGGAGGTGGCCATGCTCACGCTTCGAACCTTCAGGGTGAGGCGGTCAGACCCCGCGGAGAAGCTCTCCCTCCCGAGCGCCTCCACCACCTCGGGCTCCAGGCCACAGAACTGGAAGAAGTTGTCGAATTCCGCCGCGGACATGGAGTAGCGGGAGGTGAGGTCGGACTGAGAGCGCTGCAGCCCCCTGCGTCTGGTCACTCGCGGCTCAGGGCTGCCGGGCGCGGCCGGGCCGCTGGGACGCGCTGGGGACGCCGGGGGCGCGGCCGGACCGCGGGGGCGCGCTGGGGACGCCCGGACCGCTGCCGCGACGCACGGGCGAACGGGAGAACCGCGGGCCGCTGCGGAGCTGGGCTTGGTTGGAGCCGCTTCCTCTCCCCTGGCCATGGCCTCCCCTCCCGCCGGGGACTTCTCGGGGGGCGCCGACGTCTTGTCCTTGCCCGATCCCGGCAAGAACTTTTTCACCAGGCCGCCCCCGAAGCTGTCGGTGCCCGGCCCACGCACGAACTCGCACTTCTGCCGGTATATGACCAGCGAGTCCGGCCGCAGCGGCTTCCGCGCTATTGCCCTACGCGCCACGGCCCCGGGAGCGCGAGCCGGGGGCTGAGGGTCGACCGCCGGCCCTTCGCCCGCCCCAGGGCTGCTGCCCTCGGAAGCCTGGTCCCCGGCTGCCCCCGGCAGGCCCCGGACGTACTTGGCGCGGTCAGCTGCCAGCCTCTCCACCGCGCTCCTGCGCGCCGGCCCCGCCGAGTCCGCTCCCCGGGACAGAAGCCGCTCCATCGGGGGCGCGTCCGGGCCGGGCATCGCGAGCATCCTCGCTGGCAGAGCTGCTGGGGCTCGTGCCCCGCGGAAAAGCGCCCGCTGCTGCGCCCGGCTGTCCAGGATCAATTCCGAAGTCCGCCCAGGGTGGAGACCGGCTCCCGGAGGCCGCCAGCCCGTACGCAGGTCCGCACCGACTGAAGGGCGGGTCCAGGACCCAGCTGCGGCTCCTCCGCGGAGGTTCTCGCGGTCTCCCCAGCGCTGTGAGCGGTTCAGCCCCGCCCCTGACCTCCCACCTGCTCCGCCCCGCCCTTCTCTCGGCCCCGCCCCTGGCCGGCCGCTCCCGCTCCTCCCTTCACCTGGCCCCGCCCCTCACCGCGCACCCGGTTCTCCTGGCGCTGGGAGGGCCGGGCTGCGAGTCCCCTCTGCAGCAGAGGACCAGGAAGCCACCGAGCTCGTTCAGCCCCAGGTGTCAGCGGCTTCCTCCTTGCTCGGGGACGGCCGTGGGTCACCGCCGGAGGCCGGCACTTCCGGATGGGGGAGGGCGGAAAGAAAGGGCACCCTACCCCACCCCAGGCAGGTGTTCCCTGTCCTTTGAATTGTTAAAGTGACCTCAGCGCGTTTGGAAACTTTCGTTTTCTGTCTCCACCTGAGCACAGATCTTTACCATCAGGAAGAAAAAGGACCCAAAGGACAGACAGCGCATGGTAGGAGAGAGTCCCGGCGTTGGTAGAAGAACCCAGGAACCCGCGGGGACCAGGATCAGGTCCAGGCTCAGTTACCAGCGGCCCTGTCCTCGACCCAGACCCGGGGACTCAGAGGGCAGGCAGGGGCAAGGCTCTTCGGATTTGGGTGAAGCCTGACCGAATGCCCAGTAAAACGGCTGTCTTTGCTGTAACCAAGGCAACAAGTAAACCACGGGTTCACAAGGCACTGAGCCAGCCCAGGAATGCTGAAGGTGTAAGAAAAAGTATTTCCAAAATTACATTATTTCCCAAAGCTGGACAGAGAGCTAAAAATATCTGCCACAAGTGCTGTCCATGCATCTGCTGCACTAAGTTAGGGAGACTCTTGACTCCAAGACACACAGGCTTGCCCGAGTTGCCACAGGCTGCTCCTTCTGAGGACAGTGGGCGGGAAGGTGCCCTAGGCCTGAGACCCACGTTCCAGAAAGGCACCTGTGGGCCCCCAAGGGCTACTGGTAACTCAACAGGTACAGCAGGTGTGGCTCACTGTGCCAGCCCACCTCGGGCCACCTACAGTCAGATAGAGGCAGGTTCTTGCCAGGTGGGCCTCTACACCTTAGTCCCTGTGAGGCCAAATCCCATAAAGAGGGAGCCAGGTCCCCTAAGAACCAGACTAGCCAGAGGGTCCCAGTTCCCTCAGGTAAACAGCAAAGGCCATTCATATGCAGGGGTGGGCAAAAGTAGGTTTACAGTTGTGCACAGAAAGTATTAATAATACAGTAATTAATAACACAAGAATAAACTCTGTTACACATACTCACAACCGTAAACCTACTTTTGCCCACCCCTGTATAAACCTGGCAAGGGGATGCTGGGAAGAGAAGGGAAACATTCCTGGGTAGGGCACACTACTTCCCACACGGGGTGCTCCTGGAGGAGGGGCCTGGTGGGGCCAAGGCCGGCCCCATCTCCTGTTAGAGGGGAACAAAACAATTTCGGATTGTTTCGCCCAAAGTGTCTCCTTTTTGGATTTGCCCGTCTTTGTGTGTAATTGCAGCAGTTTTGACAGAGGGAACTTCTAACTTTGGGTCCCTGGAATATATCTGAGCCTGGATCTGCCATTTGTAAGTTCTGTTCTTTTGGACACGGAACGCACCTCTCAGCGTTTTTGTGCTGTCACTTGTAAAATTCCTCATTTTTATAGCTTAGCACAGTCATTTCTGAGAGATAAAATAGTTGGGCCCTAAATATTTATTTAGGACTGTCGGGAGTATCATTTGAAAACTGTATGCCAGCCCGGGCTGGTGTGGCTCAGTGGACTGGGCGTTGTCCCACAAATGGACCATCACCCATCAGGGCAGCGCCTGGATGGGGGCCCGCTGGGAGCGAGTGAGAGGCTCTCCCTCACTTTCTCCTTCCCGTCCCCTCTCCCTAAAAATAAGTAAATAAAATCATGTAAGTCCCTCAAGATGAGAAACTTCATTTTTCCATATTTGAAGCCCTAACAACTAGCCGAGTACCTGCACTTAGTAGATTTATATTGGTATTTTCTTGATCAATGATGACATCTCTGATATTCAGCTATTTCTTTAAAACAAACATTAAAATTCATCACTCAGATTTTTATTGTAACAACATGTTTTTATGTTTTATTTTCACGCCATAATCAGAAGTTTAATTACACTGTCATATTTTTGTTTACAAAACTTAAAATCTGTTTTCACACAAGGATAATGGCATATCCCTGAATCTAATGTGAAAGCAAAGTATAAAGCTGAACTTTCACAATTATTAAGTTGCAATCTTCGAGGCATGAATTTTTTGCCTCCTTTAGAGCAAGCAGGAGAATTTTAAAAAAACGACATTATAACCTAATTGTTTGTTGTTGTCGTTACAGTAACACAGATGTATGATGTTATAGTAATACTAATGAAGCATGAGTTCAAAATGTATTACAGTAAATCGCATAAACCTGAAAATAATTTTTTCAGCTGAGTTGGTGAAAGAAAATATAAATTATTTTCTTCATCAAAACCCACTTTCATCTTCAGCAGAATCATTGCACCGAAGCGTTTCCTCCTCTTCCTGCTGACTGGCGCCTGGGTGGCTGACTGTGGGACCATGACAATGACAATGGTCTCTGGCACAGTGCGAGTTCATCCCATTATTCTGGCATAATTGCTGATCCCGCCCCTTTTCTTGGAAGAACACCTGGTCTGGATGACAACCTGTAGAGTCCCCTGGTTGCAGGGAGCTCGGACCGCCCACGTGACTTCGCGTCAGAGAACTGCACTCTCCTGTGCTCGGGGGCCCCACTTTCAAACTGAGGCTGAGGGAGGGAAGCCCTCATGTGGCCAAGTCCGCTGCCCCAGCCTGTGGAGGGAGCGCAGGTGGGTCTGAAGGGGGATGTTTCCTACACTTTGCCAGAAAACGAACTTGCTCACAGAGAGATCCACAGAAAGGCTCCACTGAGGCAGTTCCTTGAAAGAAAACAGGTGCGAACGCTGCTCTGCAGTCTGCTGAGAGCTGAGTGCCTGGCCCACGTTGTGGCAGCGCCCAGCCCGCCAACAACCGCTGTGTCCCGCGTGGGACTTTGCCTTAAAGAAGCTTCATCTCTTCCGTGGCCGTAATCTGGGGAAGGAGAGAGACAGCTGGGGAAAGGCGGGGAAGCATCCGAACCAATGGCAAGAGCGGGTGCCAGGTGCTGCCCCAGCATCTGCTGTGAAGAGCAAATACATGTCCCGGGAGAGGGGTTTCCAACCCAGGTGTCCAGGGTATTTGAGCTCCTCAAGAGTAATATGAGGGACCTATAAATTACTTTCTTTACTTTGAAAATCCAAATAATGGAAATTGTTCATCTACTTCAGCTTTATTAGCTTATCCGCAGAATCGGATTCTTGTGCAGAGAGCCCAGGGGACATAGGCAGAAGCAGGTCTGGTCCAGACACCCCTGTATTGGGACATCACTGACCTTACTCCACTCGTGTTTGGTGTGACATCGTAACTGTGGAAGTCAGAGTCACCTGCAGCCCAGGTGCTACACAGAACATGCCTCAGGGACTTTCTGTAGCTTGGGAATTGGTCAGAGGACAAAAGTCTGAGTTGAAAGTCACCGAAAGCCCCCGCATGAGAACCATGCAGACCTTGCTCCGTTGTAAGATTTGTGCGCAAGATGGCTTGCGCCCTCCCCTTGCTCTGCTCGGTCACTATCCCCTCTAGGACAGGACGATCCCCCAGACTCCGAGGACCCCGTGTGCGGCAGGCATCTCCCTGTGCAGTCTCCACTGCACAGCGGCTTCTCATCTCCAGGGTTTACTGCTAATTACAGAGACTCCTTCCATTTTCCTACGGCATTTTCTCAAGATGCAGGCGCTGTATACACACTTCCTTCTACGGGTTTCCGTCTGATCCGCTCTGAAACCTGCAGGACACCTGTGCGCTGACTGCCGCCCGCCCGGGACTCAGCAGAAGGAGGCCCTGGGCAGGTCCAGGGAAAGATATAGGGCAGGCCAGCCAGTTTCCAGAAGGCTCTGGAGGCTGGGCCAGGTGAGGGATGAAATGCTTGGAAAGAGTGTTTACCAAATGTTTCGGTTAGGACACAAAATAATTGGGCCCCAAGTAAATAAGGTGTCTCTATTTTCCTGGGTCCTAAATTAAAGTCATGTTGAAAAGGGGTCTTTTATTTAACCCCGGACTCCCCGAAAACAAGAACTTTCCCCAGTGAGCTACCCGGTAGTAGATGTTTGTAGGAGTTACGGGTCCTGTCATGAGAGAAGTCTGTGAAATTGCCTCTTAAATTGTCCCTTCTGTAACCAAGATGGCAAGACAGCATTTCAAAGCATCTGAGAATGTCTACACTGAAGAAATCCATTTAATCTGTTTGCTCTGCAACTTCCCCGGGTCCCTGCAGAATGAGCCCGCGTCACGTCACCTGCAAAGACCCACAGGCCTTGCTCACAGAGAACACATGCAAATGCCCTTCAGTATTGAGAAAGGTGGAAAAGACATAGTATATTTGTCAGGCTCTTACTGTTTGTCGGGGCTGCACCTGCCGGCACGTCTCCTCGCTCACCGCAGGCCGAGACACGACCGCCGCCCACAGCCACTACTGAAAGCTCAAAACCCCTCCCCCTAGCCTGCTAAAACGCCTCTGGTTACCCTAACCCTGTTTCCTCTCACTGGCTTTCATAAACATTGGGAAAATAGATCAATATCTCTTTATAAAAACCTGTTTCAATAACGAAGAGAAAGTATTTCGTGTAGAAACTGCCTTTAAAGCTTGCCTACTCGGCCACCACTTGGGTCGCCTTTCTCTGAACTGACTGGTTCCTCTTTCTCTTTGTAATCACTCTGGGGCAGCTTTGAGCTTCAGAAAACAAGAGACAAGCCAACAGGCCTTTCCTGGTCCTGGGGGTGGCTGAGTCAGAGATCCTGGAGCAGGCAAGGCCTGGCTGCTGGAAGCAGGACTCTCGGGGTGCTGTGGCTGAGAGGGCAGGGAAGGGAACATGCAGACCTAGTTCAGGGGGGCGTGAGGCCCTTGGAAAGGCCAGGCCCCCCATTGCTGCCCCCAGAAGACCCCGAGCTGCACAGGGCTCTACACAACCAGGTGGGCACTGAAGCCAACACAAGACTTCTCAGTAATATCATGAGGGAAGCCAGCCAATGACCAGGGGACACATTGTTCTCCACAGGAACCCAGTGTGATTAATCTCCAGCTAACAGTTCAAATGCTGACGTTTTAACCTGAACACAGAAAACGCTGGTGTCGAATTGTGGTCACATGTTTCCGACTCTCTCTGTGAAGTTTCCCTGGCATCGCCCGGTGTCAGCCTTCAGTAAGCATGGCTGCGTGCCGTCCACGGGCACTTCTCACAGCACTTGAGCCGGTTCTGAGAGGGCAGCTGAGGCTTATGGACCTGAAGGAAACATGACTGTCCTGTCCAAGGCTGTGTCAAGAAAGGAAGGGGCTCCTCAGGGAAGGCAATGGCTGACACTTGTGCCCTGGTGGCCAAGTGACAGGCAACCTCCTGTGATACAGGGGACGTTTAATAGTGTCACACTTAAGTGACAGTATGTCACCCTCTGAATCAAAGGGATGAGGAAGTTCCCAAAACCAAATATTAAACTGGATATTAATTAAACAGGAAGGCAAGTAATAAATCACCTGTACAGGGGTATACTTTTAGAGAACATTGCAAAGTTTAATAATTTATTTTGTCCTTCAGCAGGAAGTTTATTGATTTTGAGATGTTTTTTCTTAAAGACCTAGATGCTGGTCAACCCCCGGAGCACAGACCCGCTGGCTCCTATTTCTGGGAACTCCGGGCAACTCCGCTGAGGAAGCCGGGAGGCCTGGGGCGGCATGGGGCTCCATCGCCTGCTGGTTATCTGAGCTGACGGAAGCTGACCATCATCGGTCCTGAGTGGGGTACTGCAGCAGCCTCAGGTTTTCATGGGGATGGTGAGGGCAGCGTGGCGGGGCGGGGCGGCGGGGGTGGTGCTTTCCCTGCCTCTGAGGAGCTCTCTCCCCCTTCTTCATGAAGACCCCGGGTCTCAACTCCAAGACCCAGGGAGAATGGACAGCACTTTCCTGACCGCCTCCTACTATGCACTTCACCTCTGCAGCCGCTTCGGGGAGCCTGTCGGATATTTGCTAAAGTCGTTAATAGTCCTGTTGAGCAGACTGGTACTGGTTTTCATTCTTAAAACACAACCTATTAGGGTCCAGAAGGGCCCTCAGGGGTCAGTGACGGGGTACCTGCCTCCGTGTGTTGTGAAAGAGCCACATCAAATGGCATGGTAGCACTCCGTTCCCTGTGAGTGAAGACTCAGCTCGGGGGCAGGGGCCACCTTCAGAGGCCTGGCCTAGTTCGGGGGCCAGGCTGGAGTGTGGTCGCCTCTCCCGGCTGATCGTGGGCACACATCCTCTGTGCCATGTATGAGCTCACAGTTCACACTACAGACACCAGGAAATGTGGGTGTACGGTTGCACTAGCTTCCCACTGTTGCTGAGACAAATTACCACAAACTTGGTGACTTAAAACAGCACAAGTGTACTAGCTCACATTTCTGGAGGTCAGAAGTATAAATGAGTCCACAGAACTGGATTCCTTCTGCAGGCTTGTGGGGAAGGTCTCCTGGTGGGCCTTCTCTCTGCTCTAAAGGTGGCCCCACTCGCCCTGGCGTTCGGTCCCTCCCTCCACCATTAGAGCCGGAAAATAGCATCTTCCCTCTTCTCTGACCTTCCTTCCAAAGCAAGATGTTAGGGCCCTGGTTGTCACTGTCCATCACTAGACATTTTCCTCTGAAGAAGTGGTTCGACTTCTCAGGATTTTGTCTCTCTTCAGAACAGGTCTCACTCACACTGGGTGCCTACATCACAGCGTCATGAACCATACTGCTAAATATTATGTTCTTCAAACACAGAGAGTCATTGACCACAGTGTTCGAAGGCATTTCAAGCACTGATGAGCTAAGCTGAACTTGACATCACAACTTGAGGCTAGAGGTTGCTCTGTGGGTGGGCAGAGGGAGTGTCCGAGGGGCCCCGTCAGAGCCTGGAGGGCCTGAGTGCCCGAGGAGGAGCCTGGGTGACTGAGGCAGAGATACTGTGAGGCTGACAGTGGAGTTCATGAAAGGACCAGCTTCAGGTAGGGGACAGATCACCCGCAAAGTGCAGGTGGGATAGTCATGGGAAAGTGCCAGGTCGCCAAAGCCACAGGCAGGCAGAATGAGACTGTGGGGGACCCAAGTCAACAAAACAAGTCCCAAAGTGGCAGGTGTGTGAGGTGAGGTGTGATGCTGAGGTTCAGGAAGTTCAGACCCAAGAAAGTTCAAGTCAGGTATGTCTGGGCCACGCCTCACTGGTCATTTGCAGCCACATCTTGTTTAACTTCAGCCACCCGCTTACAAGTCACCATGTGACAGGAAGGGGCTGAGGGCCACGTGGTGGATATGAACATGCAGAGTCAGAGAATGTCCCGTCACCTGGGGTGGGGGGACCCTGACATCCAAGGCTGCGAGTCATGAAGGAACAACGAGCAAGAATTGTAAATATAACTACAACCAAATCTTACGGAACCTGGGGAACCCAACCCGGAAAATAGCAATTAACATTCTTTATGTGATGCCAAAACAGTTTGGAAGTTCTCCTGTTGTTTAATGCTGTTGACATCTGTCGCTTCTTAGAAAAGGCATCCCTGCCTCTTATTAGTGGTAATAACAGTTTCCTCAGGAAGCCAAATGATTTATTTTATGCTTTTGTTAATTATAGAGAAGGAAACTCAAACTCTTCAGGTTATTTCCCACACGTACAAGATAAAGACCTATGAACAACGGCAAGTAAGTATCACCTCCTCGGGTACAGAAATCTACAGCTGCATGAAAAAAGAATCTGAAAATGTTTACAAAGTCTGACTTCACATAATCATTGAACATGCATGGAGTTAGACTACTTCCTATTCTAAGAGAGCATCTCCAGAACATCACTTAGTGTGCCCGTGGTGTCCATCGGGGGTACATCTGCACGTGGAACGGTGGCCCAGAGGCAGCGACAGCACCGCTCACCCACTGGTGCAACTGGCATCCGGTCATGAGAAACAAGCTGTAACTTACTTGCTTTCCCCCTACATTCTTATTTTATTTTTAGTATGGGTCCTTTAAAAGTAATGGTGGTATTTTCATGAGGTTTTCTGGTAACTGAAATTATAGAGTTCATTTACAGTGAATCAGCCCTGGCTGGTGTGGCTCAGTGGATTCAGCACTGGCCTGTGAACCAAAGTGGTCGCTGGTTCAATTCCCAGTCAGGGCACAGGCCTGGGTTGCGGGCCAGGTACCCAGTAGGGGTCGTGTGAGAGGCAACCACACATGGATGTTTCTCTTCCTCTCTTTCTCCTTCCCTTCCCCTCTCTAAAAATAAAATAAATACAATCTTTAAAAAATAAAGTGGTGAGTCAGGGCACAGTCCAAGGCCTGTAAAATTCCCAAGCTCTTATTTCACTCCGTTCAGGAGTCTTTACTGTTGGAGCCAGGTTCTGAAGTGCTTGACGGACTCTCTGGGGACTCTCTGGTGGGGATATGGTTTCCCCCCTGTTAAACCCTGTGTGTGTGTGTGGCTCATGCATGTGCACACGCAACCCAGAGTCAAAGGCAACGTGCAGGGTGCAGACAATGCTGTGAGGGGCTGGGAGGCTGCGAGGAGGGGGTAGCCCACAGAGCCGGCCTGTCCCACGGTTCAGTCAGAAAGCTGTGAGCTCCAAGGGACACACGCAGGCCGCAGACCGTGCCTCCTTTCTCTACCAACCACCTGTCAGCGCTACCACAAAGCCAAGGGGTCAGAGCTTGGTAAAGCTGGAAGGCTTCTTGGCCTGACCCTTTCACGGGTGCCTGCCTGTCTCTGTCATCCCCCAGTGACTCCAGTGGGGTCCGCAGCTGTGTTTCTGACTCTGAATCAGGTTTGAACAGCCTCCTGCTCTGGCTGAGAGGGAGAAACTGAGGCTCTCAAACAAGACCTAACATGGACAGCAAAAATGTCGTGACAGAACTGCGGACAACGGGCTAGGCCACTGGGCCCGGATTTCCCCTTCTACTGACCCATCTCAGGCAGACTCCAAGCTTGCCGGGGGGCCCGCTCTGCGTTGTGACAGGCTGGGTGAGACAGAGCTGGTCAACGATGTGCAATCGCAGCTCTGGGAAGTCCAGAGCTGCCTGAGGATGGACTCATTCCACGGGGTGGGGAGTCTCTGACCAGTAACTCCTGAGTCACAGTCCGATGACCACTCCCTAAAACGCGGTGTGCAAAGAAACGTGTGCAGAAGCACAGAAAATTTCCACTCCACTCCACACGCAGCCAGGGCCCGGACATGCTGGAGGCCGTGAGGTGGCCGCGCCCGGGAGAGCCGACCTAACGATGCCTCTTGACCTGGGCTGCCTCCCTGTCGTCGGGTGGACAGACTGACACCTGGGAACTGCTGCCCCTCCTTCCAGGGACTGAGTTTTCGGATGGTTGGTCTCAGAGCCGCAGCCCCAGGAGCTGGACCACTGTGGTCAGCTTGTCATGTTCTTATTATTTATCCACTTTGAGTTTCCCTGTCAATTTGTTAGTACATGTGTTTTCATTACGGCTGTGTTAAAATTATATGTCAGCTGCCAACCCATTTTAACATAAGCGTCTACAATTTTCAGGTCCCAGCGCCTGTGTTTTCCCCGTGAGAGTGCCTAAGACCTGCAGTTTGCCATCATGAGACCTATCATTTCCGACATTTGCACTGTTTTCTCACGGAAATGAATTTAGCTGGTCCTTTCCTTTGGAAGGATTCCGTGGGCCCGACAACATGTGACAACATGGCTTCTGAACACTCACTGAATGAAGTCAGGGCGGGTCAGCCCCCTGTGGAGCGCGAAGTCCCAGCTTTCAGGCATACCAGGCAAGGCCTCAACCCCCACGGCCGGAGACTTCTCCCACCAGAGCCTCCGGAACGATCTTGCCTCCCTGGCTCACTTTAAAATGCGACACAGCCCCTGCTTCCCCTGTCACGAGAAGGCTGCCACTCCCGTTCAGGGAAGAAAGCCAGGGCACACTCTTGGCCGTCCCCAGACCGCTCGCCTGGTTACAGGGTCGTAAGTTAGGTGTCATCCCACTTTTCGTCCTTACTCCTCAGTCACTGTGGCACGCCAGGCACTGCCGGTACGTGAGCGCCCGCAGAGCTGCCCGAGGGGCCCTCCGCTGGGCCAGCCAGCCACTCCTGGGCTCGGGCAGCGTCGCTTCTCATCGGCCCACGGCCATCCCGGGTCTGTCCTGATGGCCCATTCCCGTGCTCGTTAAAAACGTCAAACACCCACATGTGGCAGCTAGTCACAGGGAAAATGGAGTCGGCAGCCAGGCCCTCCTCTCTGCGTGGAGTTTCCACCTCCCACGCGCACTTGTGTGTGTGCTCTGCTGCCCGACGCCTGGGCCCGCCGTCCTGCCTCAAGCCCACAGCTGCCCGCGGCGTCTGGGGAGGCGCGTCGTCCACCGCTGCGCCCCTAGAGACTGCGAGCCAGAGCCCTGGCGAGGGTCTTGTCAGCTGGGAGGCTGGTGGCGAGACAAACCCCGGGCAGCTAAACGACGCTCCCGCGAGGACAGATCACCTGGGCACTCCAGAGGCGTGGCGGTGTCACCACCCGACGGAAAGCTGGCGGCTGAGGGCAGGGCGGCCGTACATCGGGGCCTGCCCGAAAACCCCGGCTCAGATCTGCCGTCCACGTGCGGTCGGGGATGGCCCCTTCCGCGCTCCCAAGTCGCCTGTTCAAGCGCGAAACCGCACGGCTACCGGGACAGTCTGGGCAGCAAAGGGCCCAGCGCCGCGCAGAGGCCCGGCTGCAGAAGAGCTTCCCGGCTGGAGGCACAGGCCTGGGCAGCGGGCGCCACAGGTCCAGCCCGGGAGGCCTGGTGCGTTTCGAGGGCGGGGCTGCGCAGGCAGGGCCTGGCTGTGCGTCCTGTTCCATGGCAGTTCCTCTGCCATCAGGTGCTTGGGACGGAAAGACAATTTCTGAAGTGTGGAGGGTGGCTTCACAGCAGGACAATGAATGTCCCCAGGTAGAATCCCCAGTAAGTTCTTGAGCTGGGTTCTTCTGAGACAGCGGCCTGATAGGCAGAGCTGACATTTACTAACATCGTCGAGGCTCCTTGAGAAGGCCACGTGCATGACGAGGCTGGAGGCTGGGAGGTGCGTGTCTCTGTGAGTCCCCTAGCACCTAAGAACCCAGGCTCGGAGAAGCAACTTGCCTAAGTCACAGAGCTGGCAAGTGATAAGTCAGGGTCTGGTGTGGGGGGAGGAAGAGAGGTTGCAGGGAAACTGGACAGGACACAGAAATCAGAGGTGGACAAACGAGAAGACAGCAGTCGGCACAGATGGGAGCCGACACATTCATTACTTACCACACACTTGGGTTTCACTGTGTTACAGAAGCTCTGCTCCGTGCACTCTGTTCAGGGGCTGCTGGGCAAAGGTGAGCAGCAGGGAAGGACACCTGTGCATTTCTGTAATTGAGGTGTCAGGGAAGAGCAGCCACAGAAGGCTTCTGAGAGCACCCCCGGCCTGAGCCGAAAGGGAACAGTGAGTCAAAGGTACCCACTAGGGAAAGGAAGGGAGCATATTAAAGATAAAGAACCACGGAAGTCTAGAGAGGCTGAGAGGGCTGGGAGAGAGCCTGCGGTAGGGCATGTGATCCCAGAGGGGCAGCAGACAGTGCCTGAGAGCAGGGGTGGCCTGCACGCTCGGGCCAGTGACACCACACCTAGGACACCCGTCCAAGAAAAGTCCCATGAGTGAGTAACCGATGCAGAACTGAGCATAGTATCAGATTTTGAGTTCAGGGCCTCCCAAGTAACAGGCATAAGGTCAAAAACACAAGCCAGGAAAGACGATCCAGAAGAACCCACAGGGTCAGCAGCCTGTGGGAGTGAGGCTGCATTTTTTAAAAAACTACTCCTCCAGACCTCTGCCAGTTTTATCAAAATGCCTCTACAATACCTGATAACACAGAGTTCCACAGTGAGGAGAGAGAATTATTCTCTTTTGTCCCCACTCTCTGCCTCCTAACGGCTCCTGCGCCGGCTTTCCGAGTCCGGAGCGGGTCACAGGAACTGTGCATGGGGTTCGAACCCTCACTTAAGTGAACCTGGGCGGGCTCTTACATCTCTCTGAGCCCAGTTCTCACAGGTAAAATGACAGATCGGATCCTTGCTCTGACTGAGTAGGCATGAGGTGGAGACTGCCCAAGGTGGGAGCAGAGCGGGCGTTTTCAGTTCACTGTTGGTGGTACGGGGGCTGCTTGCCGCACCGTCCTCAGCCTGGATCTCGTCATTTTGGTAAGGCGTGCTCTCTGCCCTGGCCCAGGCCCGGGCCCTCAGTCCCTCTCCAGTGACTTGCTGTGTGTGATTCCTGAGTTTAGTCAGCGCATTTATCTGTGTAACTGGTCATTTTGGAAACAAGGCATTTGGATTTTTATTGGCTTCTTTACTGCACCTACTTTCTTTAAACTCAGTGGTAACTGGATATGGAAAACTGAAGAAAAGTGACCAGAATCTTGGTCTCCTGATTATTTCGATACATTAAAAAATAATTTAATTACTTAATGAATTAAATGTTGAAAATAAATTAAATCCATCCTGGAAGACTTTCAGACCAGATAATCCCACCCATTTCTCAGGGAGGGGCACTCACACCAACAGCTCTGACCGACGAAACGGAAGTCGAGTGGAACCAGCATTTTCTTAGTGATTTGGAGAGAAAGACCTGGCCCAGGGGCTGCCTTGAGACAGTCCTCCCTCGACTGTGTTGAGAAGCATGGTGATAACAGGCAGAAAGAACCTCATCATTCTGGAAATCAGTGATCCTCACACAAGAACTTTTCGTGGTCAGAATCAGAATGTTTGTAGACGTGGCTACAGAAAATGCAAACAAATCAAAGACGTTCGGCACCTAGATGGTAAGTTCAATACTCATAGAGTATTAAATTCATAGTGTGTTAAAGAACAAAATTCAGCCGAGTGAGTGTGAAGATCTCACCGGCTCTACTGAACGATGCAGCCACCGGGCGGCGTCCCACCTAGCAACCGAGTTTGCTCCGAGGAGTGGGCCGAAGGGGAGGCTTTGATGGGCAGAGAGAGGGGGGAACGAGGAAGTTAAAGCGTGAGCCTTTCAGACCACGTGAGCTTCTCTTAGGGGAACTGAGGGGTCTTACCAGGCGGATTCCCTCCCTAGTGCTGACCAGGAAATTCCAAACTGGTGAGAAAAGAGAAAAGATAGGGAGTTTGTAAAACAAACTTACTTTAACTAAGCTGCTAAAATTACTAACATCATGAAGGTTTGAGGCAGGAGGAAAGACTCTTCTTAAACTTTTTTACCTTCTAGTCCTGGACGCACCTAACCCTCGGCTTGCCCCTGAAGGACTCAGGTGTCCAGCCCACAGCATGTGACCAGACCTCCTGGTCTTAGGTAGGATAGATGGTAAACTGAGGCAGGGAGGAGGAGAGAAGCATGGCTCACCCACCAACTCAGCAGTCCTGAGCCTGGTCCAATAATAGTGCCAGGTGTTCCATCCAACACCACAGGAAACACTATGTCAGCACCAGAGGGACATCCTTGAAGTTCTATGTATGGTTTCCAGGGTCTGGGAAAGAAAGACTTTGAAACTCTGTATTCATCCTAAGGCCTGGAAGGGGGTAGGGGCCCACAGTGCCCAAAGAAGCACATAACACAACTCTGGTTAACTGCCTGCCTCTGGTCACTGCCTGTTTTACGAGGGGTCCCTAGTGTTTATAGAAAGAGCCCGTAAATAATTCTGGGTAACTGCCCCAACTTTAACTAACTGCCAGCTGTCATGTATCTGTTTTACAAGAGGAACAAATGGAGTCTGGAACAAGATAAGGACTCAGGCTAACAGACCCCCACACGTACCTACGTCTGGGTGGTCACATGCCCTGGGGAAAACTGGCACCACCTGTACCTGTCAATTGACATGTAGCTCCCTCCCCCCCATCCTGTCAACTATGGAAATCCTTGGGACACAGGACCTGGGCCTTTGGCCACCTCCCCCTGCCCTGCCCTGAACCTGCGCCTGTCTCTCTGACCTTGGCTGGACCCACTTTCTTCCATGAGAACATTTGTGTCCCAAGTGAACCCTGGTCACAGCTGCTACACCTGCTGATCTGTAATTCTTTCCTGCGTCGGAGAGAAGAACCGGGTTTCTCCTACCACACAGGAATCCCTCACTCAGACCCCTGATGTCTGACTGAGCCAACCTGGGTCAGTCCTAGGGCTGAGGATGCAGGACGGGTTATTCTCAAGAGGACACTCCTCACTATTCAAACTCAGCTTTTCTGTCTTCTGCAGAGCCCTTCTGGGTTGTGGCCTCCCTGTGCTCCCCGTTTGTATACTAAGACCCTTGAATAAATCTTTCTCATTTATTTCTAGCAAAGCCTCCAGACTGAATTAGTTCAGCACTGGTTTAAAATTCCACTGCTGAGAGAGGCTGCAATTGCAATTAGTTTAGCTTTTATGAGTGGTGGGACTTAGCAGAAGTGACTCCATTTGGGGTCTCCTGTTTCCTTAACAGATGCGCACCTCGGAGAACGGGCTGCAAGGCTGTGAGGCCTGAGACCATCAGAGTCAATGGCATGTTTTGAGGATTTGATTAAAGTTAACAAATGTATTTCTTAAGGCTGGCAGCCTCGTGAGTGTCAACTGCATGAAGTTTTTAATTGCACTGATATTTGAGAATCTCATGGCTGTGACAGACTGCTGCAGGACATGAGGATGCATGAAATGCATACACAGTTCATTAAATTGGGCAGATAAATTTCTACAAAGTATGTATACGTTCCAACCCTCATTAGCGAGAGGAGAGCTGACGTGGAAGAGACGTTTTGCGGTTGTGACACGCTCTTCGATGCAGCTGCTCTGCAGTGGCTGTGTGAGCCCAGAGGACTGACTGTAACCACTTTTGACAAAGGAACGTGAAGACAAAGGCACTGCCTTGTTCTGCCTTCGGTCTGGCAGGCTGACTCTGGGCAGCTCAGAGGGAGTTGCCCGCCCACCTGAGGACTGGGCACTGGCTCAAAGGCTGACCAGGGGTAGATGATCACAGTCCAGAAGGTTTGTCCACAGGCCCTAGAAGTGTAAGTTAGGGGGGGAATCGATGTGACGCTGATTTGGGGAAGAGGCAATTTTCTGGGGAAATGAAGTATGACCTTAGAATGAATCACAAAAATGGGCCTTTGTGAGCGCCCTGCCCCTGCCTGCCTCTCTGTTGAGCAATATCCGCGATTGCAGGGCTCTGTGACTAAGAAGCCCGGTTCATGTCCAAACTCCCTTATTTTGTTTTGAGCAGAAATATGTAATTTAGCAAGTGTCAACTTTGACAGTTCCCGTTGAAAAATGTCCTGGCACTTTCTGTGCCGTTTGGCACCAGGACTGAAATCGGACACCAGCAGATCAAGAGAAAGGAGGGAGGCGCTCTGAGGGAGGCAGCCAAACCCACAGCGGGGCAGTGCGGACCTAAGGCTCCTGCAGGGTGACAAACAGGGCTTCGTGGGGAGTTCTACTCACTGAGGAGCGTTGTGCACATTGGCAATTGTCCATCGTGACAAAAAACAAATTCGTCCGTGAACATGTTACACATTCACATTTTATACCCAGTTCTGGGTTTCTAGATTGAGGAAGATCCTCTTATTTTTAAAATGTCTGACTCAAACCAGAGCCTTCTGTGATCGCCACCACGGCCATAATAAGCGTGCTGCTGTGTGTTTGCTACAGAGCTCGGAGCCAGGGACTTCATTTATTTCTGTTGCTCCCGGAACAGACCCACCTCCGCCCGTCCTGCGGCAGCGACTAGGGCAGAGACACACAGAGCGTTCACGTTCTGGCCTTGACCTGCTTTAAATCTGGGAACCGGGAACTTGGGCTAATAACAGCCCAACCTCGCAGACGAAGTGAGTGGAAAAAGCAAAACGCTTGGAAAACGCCCATTAGCTGTTCTGAAAACTGAGGGGAGACCATTCATGTAACTTGCTCAAGGCCACACTGACAGGAAGTGGAAATGCAAGACTTTAAGCCCCAGGTGGTCCAACTCCAGAACTTCCTCTCTGCCCCTCTACCATCCCAGGAGAAAATGTTAAAAGGTGAAATTAGATTCCTTGAAGTTGATAACTGTGCACTGGACCCTAAACTTCCTGAGGTCAGGGACTGTGTCTTCTTTGTGTTTGCAGCTGGACCCCCCAGAGAGAACGGCTCAAGGGAGCTGGTGAAGTGTCACTGGTTCTGTGTTGGGCGTTGAGGCAGATGTTAGGGGACAGAGGAAAGCAGGCACCTGCCATGCCCAGGGCAGGGGCGCTCACAGCTGTGGACGGGCTGGCCCAGCCGTGGCCAGGGCCCACGGAGCAGCCGCGGGCTACTGAGACTCGGCTCTGACGTATTTGACTGGGAGGCTGTCCTCTCCATCAATGACTATTGTTCTTTACAACAAGCAACCAAAGGATGGTTCCCAGAGACCGCCTCTTCCAGCGGGAGATACAAGTATTTACTCACCTTTTATTCTTCACTCTTTATGTTGGCAAAATGTTTCTTCTGACTGATTGCTGTACGGGACTGAGAACCTAGAAAAGGAGTGAAGATGGACCCCCTGCAGCTGGATAAGAGACGCTGCCTCTCCAGGAACAGCCGACGGGGGCACACTCACCGGGATTCCACACGGAGCTCAGTCTGAGTGAGCTGAAGGCTGTGGCAGACCCCTTGGCCTCATCTAATAGGAGAGAACTGAACCGGCTTTTTTCACAATCTTACTGACCACACTTCCCTACTTACTCTAGGCACTATTTAGTATTATCTAGTGTTATTTAACTGCTGAGTTGCAAGGAACACCGATTAAAATGGGCAGGAGGACTTTGGACAGAGTGCTTGGCCCTGGGTGTTGAAGTGGCAGAGGTGGCAACTCTGGAACACTGGGTGCCCTCCTGCACCCTTGGGTCTTCTGGGCGATGGTAAATAGAAATGCTTTTGATCTTTTCATGGCTTTGACTTTACAGAGTTTGTCTTCCGAAAAGAGGCAGAATTTGAATATGATGTATGTTGGTCATTTGAGCTCTATTTCTGTTGTTACGGAGTTCCTTACGTCCTCTTCATTGCTGAAAACAAGTCCAATCGCAGGGGTTTCCCTATCATCTCAGGGTAAGTTTCTTAAAGAAAAGCACCACTGTACTCACAGCACAGCTGTCTTACTCAGTAGCTACACCTGGTGAATTTCCTAAAACATCGTTATTCCATCTTTGTCCACAGTGGATAGACCGAGGCACAGAAGGAACGCATATAAAATCGTACAGTTCATTAACTCAATGCTTCAAACTCCCACACTCCAAAGTCCGCGAGAGCTGCATTCCCTGTGTGTGTGTTTGCGCGGTCGGTTCCCACATTTAAAACATTATTTTGTAACAAATTTTTTAAACGAAATCTGGATGCTATGTTATCAGTAATATTTAAATTTAAGTTAGGCCTGCAAAAGATCCTCATAATCTTGATTTGGTGGAATTGATGCATCTAACTTCCATTTATTTGCTCAGCTGTGCCGACAGCTACCATTAGCTGGGCATGTAACAGATATCAAGCAACCTGCCAGGCACCCTCACCTTTATCACCTGCCATGCATTTCACAACAACACTAAGTATAGTTATTCCCACTGTGCTGTTGGGGAAACCGAGGCCTCAGTGGTTGGCAAGCTTTTCTCAAAGCCATGTAGCAGCTGTGAGGAGACGTCTGACGTCCATTAACATCGGGGACACAAACAGTGTGCGACCTGGAGTTCTCCTTTGTGATGTCTTTAGGACCAGAGGCCAATTCAACAGTTTGTACAATAGCTGTGAGTTCTGGCACTCATGCTGACTTCAAGTTTGGGAGAGCAAAGCCCTGAACCCCACGAAGACTGGCTTCGGCAGGCACGTTGCTGCTCTGTGTGCCTCTCCCAGAAGAGCCATCTGTGAGCACTGCCCAGCAGCCAGAGCAGGGCAAGCATCTCCTCCGGGGTTGGGAGTGGTCAAGACCTGGAAGCTGGGCTCAAAAGGTGCCCCTACCAGGAAACTGTCAGGATGGACGGACAGATGAACCACAGCCCGTGCACAGCTGGTCTGGCGGTGCACGGTGTCTAGTGGCAGCAGCCCCCGTGGCACATGCCAGTTAAACACCGCAGAGCCTTGGTGGTCAGTGGTCCATGTGTGGGGGGACTGTCAGTGGAACAAAACTGTCACTTGGGGAGCAGCTGATTTATTAGAGTCACTGCAATCCCCTCCCCCCCAACCCAGGATTCTTTAATGCATAAGGGAGAACAATGCAATACCCAAAGGAAGAGAATCCAAAGACTAGACTGCAAAAGGGGCTAGGATTTGAGCTGGGGATGCGGAATCCCCAGGACTTCTGGCCTGTGCAACTCTCCTGGGATCTGAAAGTTGGAAAGTCAGAGGAAAATGGGATCCCAAGATGCAGTGACTGCTGTCCCTCCATTGTCATACGCTTGGAATGGTTTTTCATGCCACCAACAGCCTTATTCAAACAAACAAATGCCCTGGAAATCTTAGAGCCTTAATGCATTTCTTATATGGTCAGATAATTGAGGAAATGACACAAGGTATGTGTTTGTCTGAAACATTGCTTATGAAGAACCTCTCACATGACTCAAGGAAGCCCGGCCGTTGGCCACTGGTCCTCCGAACCTTGTGGAGAGGGACTTTCTAAGACTTTTGCCACAGAAGGTAAACGCTGCTTTGTGGTGGTGTGTGCGATGGCTGGATGGCAGAAGGGTCCACCGTGACTGAATTAAATGCCACCGTGGGGATGCAGCCTCATTGCCTTACCCCAGTTCTCACTGGAACAGCTCAGTCCAATCTGCTAGAGCCCACCGGGAAGTCACTTTGTTTCTGTGGGACGTTAGGGACTAAGGGAAATCCTGTAAATGCTTACTGATTGCCATAGTCCTTATCTTTCCCAGGATCTGGCGGGTTGCAAAGGTCAACCACACCCTAAAGATTTCTTTGGTTAATTAATATCTAGCCAGAGGTTCATGGTGGCCCAGAGCATTGCTGTTGGTTCTATTAACATAAGGTCAGTTCCTCGGAGCAAGCGGGCTGTTTTTCCCAGTGAGTCACTGTTTGGAGAGCTATCAATTTACAATTTAAAGCACTTCTTTCCTGATGTAATGAAGAACATTTGTGACCAGACACAATGAGTTTGCTGCTTCTCTAGGCTCACAATGCCATCATGTGGCCAGATGCTAGACAGCCCCCAGGGAGAAGGTTCATACCGCCCAGCCGAGGGCCGGTGCCAAGACAGCCCTCCTGGCTGTGCTCAGAGGACTCTTTCTTAATGTGTCCGCATTAGACCTTACTGCCTACTGTCCTGCTACAGACAGGTGCATCTACCCCTTCCCCAACGTCTTTTCAACATCGTGACCTTGCTATTCTAACGGCGCCAACAGCCAGCATTTACACGGTGGCTGCTGAGCCAAATTCGCTGTGGCCACGTTTCCTTTCCCATAACACTTTTTGTTTTCCTTAATTAACTCCTTAATTGTCATTTGCTTACTTTTCTTTAAGACTGTAATTTCCTTTTACAAACGCTCCACAGCCATATTGCTGCCCCTATGTGAACGTTTGCAAATGTCCACAGCTAGTCCCTCCAAATGTGTGGATCCATCCTGTGTCTTTGAGACCTCTCAGCTGCAGCTACCAGCTTCGCAGCGACCTTGGCCTTGTGTTCTCTGGGGCTCCCTTTCCTGGGGTCCTTCCCCTCTGTCCTGGGTCAGCACTTGGTTGGCGGGGCTCCTCCTGTTTTGTGACTCACTTCTTCTTTTGCCTAAGTACAATTTCCAGTCACCTTTTAAGGGAGCCCTTAGATGTATAAAACTGATTTTATTTTTTCTTCCAGCTTGCTTAGTAGTTTGGTATGGTGTCTGTATGTGTGTTTATAACTTATTGAGGTTGAAAACAACTTTCCCTTAGAAACATGAAGCAACTTCTGGCCCTGGCTGGGTGGCTCAGTTGGTTGGAACATCGTCCTGTGCACCAAAAGGGTTCGGGTCTTATCCCCAGTGAGGGCACGTACCTAGGTTGCAGGTTGGATCCCCAGTTGGGGTGTGTACAGGAGGCAGCTCTTAGGGATTCTGATGTTGACATTTAGATTTTTATGCCATTTGGAGGACTCTTCTGCATTGTACATGATCTTTTTTCTTTTTCTGAAAAATTTTACGGTCATTTTCAGATATTATGATAGTCTATGATAACATACTGGTGTTTCTCTCTTTTTACTCATCTCTCAGAATAGTCAATAAGACACAGCGATTTTGAACCTATTGCTTCTGGAAATTATTTTTCTATATTTCCTAGGTAATTATTACCTCTATTACCTTTGTTCTCTCTTTCTTCGACTCCAGTGCCCATTATGGGTGCATGCCAGTTTCTAAGATTAAAAACACCCTTGATTTTATTTTTCAGTCCTCTTTTATTTAAAATGTAGATGTGGTCTCAGTTTTCACACGCCCCTTTCTCTTTGTCCCTTCTCTGTGGTATGACAGCGTTCATCCTCCCTCCGTGCAAAGAACAGGGCAGGCCTGCCCTCACAGGTGGACCTAGACCCAGTCTCTGCAGGGCCACCCCAAACCTCTGCCCTCCCCCATCTGCTGTCACCCTGGGCCCCTTCTCAGGCCAGAAAGACAAAGAGATTTTTAAGATGTGAAAGCCACAGCAATGGGAAGCATGCCCTGTGGGGACACCCTCTTCCACATTTGTCACTCTCTAAAAACCTGTCCACATCTTCACTTTTCAGAGCTTCCGGTAGTTGTTTTCTGTAATATATTCAGAAGTTTAGGTTTTTACAAGATGTTCAGTCTGTTTAAAGCTTTCTCTGCCAAACCAGAGGTGGAACTCGGCAGATAACTTGTCTTTTTAAATGAAAATATGCATATTACTGCAAAACATCGAGTAATTTAGTCAAATACAAAGAAAGAAGAGCTCAGGAAAACCCCACGGCCCCGAGATGACCTGCTGGTCTGGGCGAACGTGCTGCAGGCGTGGTCCGACAGGCCCGACTACGCCTGCTGGACTCAACCACAGGTTAGAAAAATGTGCATACTAAAATGTGTATATCTAATAACTTATAAAAATTATTTTATTTTTCTTGTTTTTCAAAGGTAATTAAAGAACAGAAGCCATAAAAGTGCACTCTCACTGCCTTTGTCTTCATTCTCTTATTTATTCAGCAAGTGCTTGCTGAGGAGCTGCTATTTCCCCTTCACTGCTGTCGGCACTGGGAGCAGAGAAGACGTGCTAATGAGGAAATTCATACTAAAAACAACCAAACCAATAAATGGTAATTTAACGTCATGGCCAGTGGCATGTAGAGTAGCTACAGGTCCTTACATGTGATACTCATCTCAACGGCAAAGACCTGTCAAACTCATGAGGGTGCCCCTGAGGCTTGGGAGGACAACTCATGACCTCAGAGCAGCAGCCAGCATGCAGGTGTGCAGATGCGCAGGTGCACAGGTGTGTAGGACAGGTGTCCAGGACAGGTGTGCAGGTCACAGGAGCTTTGAGATTGCAGGGAGGGGCTGGCTGCTTACACGGCAGGACTGGGGAAGCAGGGGTCCCTCTGTTGGTGTGGCCAGGACACAAGTGCCCAGTGGTGGTAGAGAGGTGGCATGATGCACCATGTGACATTCTGCCAGATCCTGAGCGCATGGCCGCAGCCACGAGGCCCTGCAGCCGGGCAGCCTGCAGGAACTTGGTGGACAAAGCAGCTCTCCTGCCCAGCCTGGCCAGGGTGAGGAAGTGCTGAGTGACAGCCCTCAGTGGGAACGCTGATGCCCAGAAGAACAGAGAAAAACTTAAATTTAGAGCGTAAGAAATAATTTCCAACTAGATAAAGAGTGGGAAAAAGAAAACAGAGCACCAGGCAGTGAATGGCAGGGGGAATGGGCGACAGGATTCCTGGCCATTTGGCCCAGAGTCAGTAAGGAGGTGTTCTGAGGATGTGCAACTGAGGCAGGATATGGAGAAGCCAGGCAGCCTCCTTGAAGGTCTGGGCGAAGAGATGAGGTAGAGTGGGCCTTTTGAGGGACAGTAGGCCATCCGAGGCTGGGAGGGGACCCCCGGGAAACAGTTGCCATAGTCTCAGTGACAGGATGTGGTGGCTCCCACAAGGGCTGTCCAGTGGCCTCAGTGACACGGGGTCATGTTGAGATCACACATCTGAGATGACAGTGTAGAGCCAAAGGCCTCCTGGGGGGCTGGGTCGGGTCTTGAGGGGTAGGCACTGAGGCCCCACGTGGGTGAGGCTGACTTGGGCAGGCTCAGTGGGTAGGCGGGGCATCCACTGCCCTCTCAGACTCCTGACTAGCTGTAGAGGGACACCCCCTCTTCCTTCCTCACTGTCAGGCCCACTGATGACAGCAGGTGGCCTTTCCCTGCTCATCAGACTCAGGAGGTGCTGATGAGTGAGGTGGAAGGAGTGGTCGGAACCAAACACGGGGAAAACAAATCCAAAAATCTGCTTTGGCAAAATGGCATCTCAAGGAAAGATGACTTCCTTATAGCACCATAACCAAGAACACCCACTACATCAGGCAGGTGTGTGAAAGTTTGAACACTCCTTCCATTTGCACTAAGTATTCCGCCCAGCTGACATGTCATTATGCCAACACCAAGCCCTGCTTGTACGCCGCATTGTTCCCTTAGTCGCCCTGCTGAGAGGTGCCTAGCTGCGTGCCACCTTTCAGATGCGACAGGAAAGGCCCAAGAATGGCAGGGCCCCCTGTATGTAGAAGAGGGTGTGCTGGTATCCCCACTACCCCGCAGATGCGCTCGCTCCGCAGCTCTTCCTCGGCTCTGTGCCCCAGAACGCGGGAAGCAAACTCGACCTTGACTTGCCGGCAGTGACTTACGGAGATGGGAGCAGGAGACCAGGAGGCCGCGAGAGGGCGCGCGAGTTCTGCTTCCCCCGGTTTTCTGTGCGCCCTGCAGCCGTGCGCCCCGAAGCCACTCCACTCGTCTGCCTCCCTCCGCTCTGTCCTGACTGGGAGTGTGGCCCTTCGCTGGCTCCCCTAGCCCAGACTCCTCCCTTGTAGCAGTTTCTGCTTTACACCCCTCCCAGCCGTCCCTCGAGGCTGCGCCCTGCGCTCTGGGGCCGCGGTCCCGGACCCGACCCACGACCTGGGGCTGCTGGTCGGATGACTCCCTGCGAGGACAGACGTGTCCCGGGCGCTGGCCCCTCTGCTCCAGCCCAGCTCTGCTTCTCACAGCGCGCGGCGGCAAGTTTCCGCACCGTTTTTGTCACTTACTCCACCGAGCAGTTTCCTTTTACCCAGCACTGAAGGAATCCACGTTCTAAAAATCATCACAGTGCCATAAAGAAAAACAAAATCTTGCTTTGAGTTGAACCAGTAACAACACATAATTTACTACCTCACAAGGACAGGAAAGGCATTTTGGTCAAAGCAAGAATCCTGCCAAAAGCTCCTCTGGACAATAAACCTGCTGTTCCTACCTAACACTGGCTTTGCAAAATCTTTAACCCATTGGCCTTCCGGGGTCACTGTTCTGCTCAATGCTGTTGCCTGCCTTTGGCTGCTCAAAGCAAATCAAAGTTTGATTTTTGCAAGGACACTAAACTTTTTTCCATGGTAAGTGCAGAGAAAATGTGGACGAGACTGTTTCCTCCCAGACTCTGCTGGTTCGGGAATCCTCAGTGTCCTGGAACACCCAGAAAGGATGATGAAAGTTTCCCTTTCATTTTTCATACATTCTAAAACAATAATTACTCATTTTTAGCATACTGTCTCCAAATATGATGCATGGTATTGAATACGACAGTCAACTTTGAAAACAGCTACACATCAACTGAACTTTGAGTTGCAGGGTTTAAATCTAATTTTAACACATTTCCACCTGGAATGGATGCTTACTAACACAGGTGAATATTTGACTTCTCAGAAGCATTAAATAAGGACATTTTCTTTATTTTATGTGGGGCTGTCTCAAGACGGGAAGCGCGGTCACATGGGAAAGGCGCGTGGATGTGTGTCTGTGGCTCCGGCGGGTAAAGATCAGCAAACAGATACAGGTCGGAGGGGCCCAGCTCCAGCGCCTCAGGTCTCACGTGAGGACCTGCCGATGAGACCTGACCGAGGCCCGGAGCTGCTCCCCCTGCAACTGCTTCAGGAGGCTGGGCAGCGAAGGAGGGTTGTGCCCGGACAACCTCCAGCCTGTCCTGGACTGGGTTCCAGTTTGGGGTCACTGACCTTTTTTAGAGACAAAGAAAAGCCACATGACCTGTGTGACTGTGTCCTGCCGGTGCTGACACCATGCCTCCCACAATACACAGACCCCACATGAAAGTTCCTGTGGTTCTTCGCACCCAGAACATATGTTTTCCTGGATAAGAGCCTACACATTTTAGAATTAAAATTCAGGTTTTATAATTCAGAGTTCTAACACTGAAATATTTTACAAACTTTAAGATTTTATGATTTACGCCCCAGCTAGTGTGACTTAGTGGATTGCACCGGCCTTTGAACCAAAGTGTCGCTGGTTCAATTCCTAGTCAGGGCACATGCCTGGGGCGGCGCACGATATGCAACCACACATTGATGTTTCTCTTCCTCTCTTTCTCCCTCCCTTCCCTTCTCTCTAAAAATAAATAAAATCTAAAAAAATAAATTTATGATTTATTTAAATCAAAAATAAAAATTAAACACTTCTGGTCTGGAAATACTATTTGAAAAAATGAAAAGAAAGCCTCAGCCTGGGAGAAAACATTTGCAAAACATAAATGATAAAGGATTCATATCCAAGATATACAAAGAACTCTTAAAATGACAGTAAGAAAACAACCCAATTAAAAATGGGTGGAACACCCGAACAAGCACTTTACCAAAGATACACAGAGGTACACTGATGACAAGCAAACACCTGAAGACACTCAACACCATCTGTCATCAGTGAAATGCAGATTAAAATGACTCCATACCACCGCACACATGTCAGAACAGCTAAAATCCAGACACTGACAAAGTCCTGGTGAGAATGTGGAGCAACGAGCCCTCAGCACCGCAGTGGGGATGCAGCACGGGGCAGCCTCTCTGGAAGACAGGTTGGCACTTCCTCGTAGAGAGAAAATAGTCCTGTCGTGTCATCTAGCAACTGTGTGCAGATTTAACCAATGGCATTGAAAAGTTATGTCCACCCGAACGTCTTCACCCAAATGTTCACTGAAGCTTTATTCATAATTTTCAAACACTGAAAGCAACCAAGAAATCCTTCAACGGATGAACAGACAAAGCGAGGTAGGCCCACATGCAGAGCATTATTCAGCAGTACAATAAACTGTAGCCATCAAAAGACATGGAGGGACCTTAAACACCCATGACGAGGTGAGAGAAGCTAGTGATGCGCCGTCTGATCCCCAGTCTGTGACATTCTGGAAAAGGCAACGCTATCGTCCCAGGAAAACGACCGGGTGCTGCTGGGGCGCTTCGATCGAAATAAAAACTGTCTGAACACCATTCCATGCTAAGTGTGAGCGTGGAG
The DNA here is from genome assembly GCA_007922815.1 of Macrotus californicus. NCBI lineage: Eukaryota > Metazoa > Chordata > Mammalia > Chiroptera > Phyllostomidae > Macrotus > Macrotus californicus. The sequence continues at coordinate 59,254 of VMDR010002859.1, forward strand.
AGGCAGGGGACTTCATTCCATGGTGTGCAGGGATAGCTGGATTTAATTTGGCCATTCGATTATTTCATTGATGCTAAATTTTATCACATGCATGCAGGGGCATTAGTTTTCAATTTATTGTTACTTTCAATATTGTTATTTAAAAAAAAGTTCAATGCCTAATGTTACAGATTGAATTTTTAGAGAAATTACTAATTCACAACTTTTCCCTTTCTCCATCCCATTTCTCAAAGACCAAGACATGCTTCTGTAGATTGGGGCTCTAACACACATGTGCACATATGCACATGTGCACACCTGCACACATGCGCACGCAGACATACAGAGAGGCTTTTGGGGATTAAAGGAAAAGAAGGGATTGGTTTGTGTGACTCTCACCTGGACCTTTCCTGGGAGCTCAGGAGCCGTCTAGGGCCCTAAGCCAGGGAAACAAATCAAGTTTGGGGTGGCATTCTTGAGAAGGGAGGAACACAGTAAGGCTTCTTGGGAGCTGGGCTCCAGTCCCATGCAGGTCCCCATACAGGCTCGTGGTCCAGTGTCTGACTGCTGCGGGATCCTGTGAGGGATCTCCCTCCCCGAGACCAGGGCAGTCCTCCCCACCCCCCACCCCTGTGAAGGACCGGCTCCTGGAGTCATAGCGAAAGGAGGAGGAAGGACAGGGTCTAACCAGCTCTCCTTGGGCCGCACAAGTGTCCAGTGTCCTGGTCCAGGACAGGGGAAGGAACCCTGAGAACTGGAGCTTTCCACATTGTGATCTGCAGCCACTTCTGCTAGACAGAATCTGACTTGCACAGAAGAAGGAGAGGGTCCTCCTGCACTGGCACATGGGGGGCAGTTAGAGGTTGTAACCAGCTGTTCTCAACCTGACATCCTGTTAACTCAACGTCCCACCAATGACCCAAAGCTTTTCCTGGCAACAGGACCCATCACACAGGAGCAGCGCACACATTGGAGGGTGTATCCTGAAATAGTACAGCATGGCAAAGGTGCCCAATCACTTTGGACAGAATTTCAAGGTACATTCTGTAGCTTATGATGCTCCCTGGAACACATTTGGAAACCACTGGCTCAGGTGACCTCACAGGTATTCGGCTTCTCCGACGTCAGCAATCGGACAATCCCCCTTTGTGTGGGAGCCCGTCCATCTGCAGCTGGGGAGCTTCGATAGGACAGGAGGGACCCAACGGGCCCAGTGCACTTCCCCTCCCAGCTGCAGCGACACCTCAGGTAGGACTGTGGCTACCAGGGGCCCCGAGCTGTGGGGGAAGGAACCAGGAAGCAGAGTTTAGTGAGGGCCCAGGAAGATCATGGGAGCCCGTTTTCCAAGCACCATGCAGAATCCTGCCAAATCCATTTGAACACCACGAGACAATAAAAAATGAGACGAATAGTGTCCTCAGCATGAGACCTGACATTCACAACCTCCCAGCCTTCACCTAGAAACTTACCCAGGAGACTGGGACGCCACAGGTACAAACAAAAGAATATTCCATTATTAAACGTAAAATCCAGATTCCAGTGTCACTTTGGCCACTTAACAATGTTTTTCTGAACCTCAGCACCCTCCACTGTGAGGGCAGGACAGGGACGCCGCCGCCGGTCCCTGTTTCCCTCCCGCTCTCCCTTGTCCCAACAGGGCGTTTGGTGGGAGAGATAGGGTAAGCAACAGGCCCCCTCAAAAAAAGATCCAAATTTCATCTGCACTTTTTGAGTGTGAAGACTGTCACATGAACCCGGCATCCCATATTTAAAACAAAGTAGAGGCTAAAGAATTAATTATTCCTCCGTCACCACTTTCAGGAAACCCAGTGAGTTGGGGCTTTATGATGTTCACATTGCCCCAAAAGGTTGAGTTACTGGATGTTTTTTAACCTTTCTCTCAAGCTTAGCTACTCGTTAGAAGGAAAAGCCTTCCAAGTGAAAGAGGGCAGAGCAAATACCCACGCTGTCCTCCCTCCGAGAAACCCCTGTGATCATAGAGAACGCATCGCACTGAGGGGAGTGATGGCGAGTGATGGGGGGCGGGGAGCTGAAAAGGGACCAGGTGATCAAGACAGCAGACAACTGAAGGCAGTCCAGGCGCAGGTGGAGGTGAGGTGCCGGAGAGAGGGGGTGACTGTCTGGAAACAGAGGGGTTAACTGTCCTCTGCACTGAGCAGCCGAGCCTCCTCCGCAGAGGCGGGAAGAGAAAGTGCTCGCTTGCTGGAGATGAGACAGCGCGGAGCGAAGGCCTCTAGCGTGAGAAACCTTCGGGGCAGTGGCCGGCTCTCACCCAGCTACACCCTGGAAGCCCCTACACAAGCCTTGCAAATGACACCACCACCCCGTTCGCCTCTGTTAGGTGACACTGTTACATGTGACCAGAAAGCGAAGGTCCAGCAGCCGTTTAAGGGAAACCACCTCCGGGGAGAAGGGATGAAAGCAGAGCGCAAATAGCTCTGAGAAGCTAACCCGTCACAAAACGAGACACAAACCGCATTCCCGCCGCTCAGGGTTTCAGCTGCGCACAGCATCACTGTGGCGTGCTTTTGCTCAGCAGGATAAACCGCAGGAAACAGCCATTCTCACAGGTAAAAACAGGCCAGCACCACCAATTTCACATATTCAACATAACTTTTAAAACAGAAAGGGCAGGATTATTCTAATATCTAGGCCAGCAACCAAGGAAGAAGCAACAAGTGGAGGATTTTATAATTGTATAATCATAGCAAGACCTGAGTTTTAAAGTTAACAAAACACCCTGGCCTGGTGTGGCTCAGTGGACTGAGTGCCGGCCTGCGAACCAAAGGGTCTGGGTTCGATTCCCAGTCAGGGCACGTGCCTGGGTTGTGGGCCACGTCCCCAGTAGGGGGCCCACAGGAGGCAACCACACATCATTGTTTCTCTCCCTCTCTTTCTCCCACCCTTCCCCTCTCTAAAATCTTTTAAAAAGTTTACAAAACAAGCTGACTTGTGACTGCTGTGAAATCCAGGACCAGGACCATGTGGAAGAAGGACCATGTGGAAGAAGGTACCTGAAGGGCACAGCAAGGAACCTGCAGGGCACAGCACATGCACATCCTCTGCTCACAAGAGAGGAGTAGAGAAGGTTCCAGAATCCAGGATGGCCAGCTCCATGCCCTGGCTGCCATTACCCAAAAATGTGAGCCAAGATGAAAACTTGGGGCAGACGTGAGCCAGAGGCAGCGGGTGGAGAAGGAAGCCTCACGTGCAAGACGTGTGGCCATGAACCCATGTAATTAAAGAACATCGTGTGGACATCAGGCTCTTCAACTGACCCGGGAAAAACACGCACAACACTGATTCCAAGGATAAACTTGACGTGTTCCAGATGTGAAGCAAGTAAACCCTCACTGGGAAGGAACGATCCAGATAGCTGCAGAAACGTCCGTGTCGAGAAATTAAAACGAATTTATGCTCACATAATGTAGAAGACCCTTGTCAGGTTTTTGGAGACTAAGCAAATGTGCCACATGCATGTGCATGCACACACACATGGATGCATGCACAAGCCACACATGCATGTACACATATCCAAACACATACACAGTCTCACACCTGTTTGCACAAGTGTGTGCACACACACACACGAGCCATCTAGGCAAAGGGCACACATGTCACCCTGCAGCCAGGCAGTGCCACTAGCAGGGCTGTTGTCTGGGCGACACTCCTTGCTGTTGTCCAGAGCTGGGTCCATGCACAGGCTGGCACCACGGGCTTCTGGATGCAGCTCGGCCCCGGAGGACCGGAGGACACCTGCGTGACTCCTAGCCTGGCTTCCCTCTCATTTTCTCACTGGCACCTAGGATGGGAGGCTACAAGGGAGACGGGGAGCATGGTGGGTGGGTGGAGACGGTACCTGGAGAGAAGTGCCCAGGATGTCCTACCCTCTACAGGTTATGAATGTTGGTGCGGGGAAGGAAGACGTTACTGAAGCCCAAAGACACGACCGCGTCACAGACTCACAGAGTGAGCGTTTTGCTGCAATGTCAGGGCAGCCAAGAGAGGCCACGTTGTCTTCACAAAAGGCCAAAGGCCTCATGCTCTCCTCAGATGTGAGGCATTGCCACAGGCTGCCCGTCTGCCCCCCGTGGACGCCTCTACTCCAAGGACAGATGCTCCGAGGCAGAGGGAGCAGTGACTAAGCGCCTGTCTGCACCTCCCCGTGTGGATGACGGCACATTCAAACCTCCCCATCACGCCGCACTGTCAGCTGATTGTCAACTGAGTGGCCACAGCCGAGGTCGGCGCCTCCTGCAGTGCAGAGGGAAACCGCACTGCAGTCTGGCCAGGTTCCCTGGGGGAAGGGACATTGTTTCTCCTGCACGTCACACAGTGAAGTCACGTCACAGCCACAGGACAGTCGCTCATCTATATTCGGACATTCCAATGGTCGCTGAGTCCCCTCACGGTTCCCGTTCCACAGAAACACAGCCTCCTCAATCTAGAAGAAAGCGTTCGACTTGGCACAGAGCCCTTATGCCGCAGGGCATGCTGGGTAGGTCGTGTCACCTCCAAACGTGACACTGACATGCACCTCGCATCACCTGACTCAAGCAGAGGAGAGCCCGTGGCTTTGCCGTCCCCCCAACCTTGGTGAACATCAGCAAGCCCCACACACTGCTAGGCGGTGGGTTCTCCCGCGGCAGAAAAGGAGGTGCTGTTGTGCGGGAACCCGGACCTGGGCGTGGCACAGGGCAGGAGTACGTGGCTGGCCCCGTGCAGCCCTGGGGACCAGCGCTCGTCACCTGTAGCCACCACAGCCCAGTCCTGACACTGTGTGGGAAACAGATGCCACTCGCCAAATGTCAGTTGACCCGGACCAGTTGGCATGCTGTGAAGGCCCCTGGGGGCTGAGGCTGCCATGGGGCCAGACAGGAGGGGACACTTCCGGCCTTACCCAGCGCAGCCTGGAACGCCGAGCCTTTTAGTGGACGCGGCACCATCCTGGCTTTTAGAAATGTGTTTAGATTTTTTAGATTTTTGCTAGATGTTGTTATGTAAGCTTTATGTACTGAAAGGTCTTAATTAAAGATTTTTAAACATTGAGTAAAATGTTCACCACTCTAGTTTGTAATATATATGTAATAAAACTGTCATATAATTTATTTTCCTTTAAAAACAAACCTGCTACACAAATGGAACTTTTATTTAGAATCTAAGGTCATCTGGGACTTAGCGTCATGTAAACAAAATTCTCCAAAGCACCCGGGCCCTTTTTGGGGCGCTGCTGCATTCTGGCAGGCCGGGGTCAGCCAGGCTGCGAGCTGCAAGTCTCTCCTGGCCTATCCGACGTCCGACACCCGGCTGTGCCCGGTGCTGTCTCCATTCCTGACCACAGGGTGTTGTAAAAACACACACGTTTCACTTCGGCATTTTGATCTGACCTAGGCCTCACGTATTTCCACTGTAGTCGAGTGGCCAGAAGGCTGACTGACTAGAGGCTCCGGTCAGAGAGAAACATCGATTGGTATCCTCTCCAATGTGCTCCGACTGGGGACTGAACCCACAATCCAGGCCAGGAATGGGACTGAAAAATGTCTGCTTTATAGGGCGACGCCCTGCCAACTGAGCCACACTGGTTGGGGCAACTGAGTAGAATGTTTTTAATAACGCTATCTCAGTAATTGGTAAATAAGGAATAAAATTAAATATGCCTTACAAGGTTAAAATGATAAAACTTAAAAGCTTGACCTCATCATCATTTGGTAACCCAGTACACAGCAATTTCAGAATGTACCTCATTTCTAACGACACATAAAACTTTAAATTGTGACCACATACTAGTCCACAAAGTAGTTTACAAAAATACCAGAAGGCTGGTACCATACATTCCTCACTCTCAAAGCATATTAAAACCAGGTTAGAATTTAGCAAAAGGGAAAAAGAACAGAAAAATTATTAAAAATCTATATGTTTGGAAATTAAGAAATAACCCATAGAGAAAAGAGTAAACCAAAATATGTATTTAAAAGTATTTTGACCTTGTGATGAAAACATTACATATTAAATGTGGTGGCTGAAGCTAAAGTTGTATTTGGAATTAAATGTGTATCTTAAATGTTTATGTTAAAATGCAAGAAAATCTCCAAATTGATACCATAAGCATCCAATAAAATAAGTTAGGAGAATTCAATAAATCTGAAATCAGAAAGGAGAACATACATTTTTTTAGCAGAATTTAGTTTAAAGAAAAAAAAACTATAAAGAGGAAGAACAATCCAAAAGTTGCTTTTTTTGAAAAGACTAACAAAATTTACAAGTCTCTGCCAAAACTGATTACAGAATTAAAAGAAGCCAACCCAAACAAACAGGGTCAGAGACGAAAAGGCGCTGTGGCGTGGGCGCACCTGCCCAACCCAGATTCCTGCTTTCGCTTTGCTCCTGCCCCTCTGCATTCCTTATTTTTACGCCAGCTCACCATTGCTTTTGAAAAACCCCCAATTTTTTCCTGTATTCTAGTCAGTATGGTCATTAAGTATGAAATCTTACTTTTGGAAACAAAGTTCTTTAAAAAAAAACAAACATACTTTTAAACAATCCTCCCCCAAGGGTATGTTTATTGATTTGAGAGGGTGTGTTTTGATTTGAGGGTACGTTTATTGTTTGAGCCAAACATCGATTGGTTCTCTCATTCAGGCCCCAGGGACTGGACCCACAACCTTGGCATAGAGGACCACAGCTACCACCACCCGAGCCATCTGGCTGGGGTAAGAGTTCTCTGAAACTATCCCGTTCCTCCCCCTGGATTTCCCAGGGGTTGTGCCTGCATCCTGTCCGATCTGTTTCCCACGTTGGTCCTGCCCCTTCAGATGGCTGTCTGGCTTCAGCTGTGCCTGAGCCTCACAGAGGGATTTGTCCCCGAGGCTCTCCCTCCCGGAGGGTGGCTGCGACCTGCCACTTCCTCCTTCATCAGACTTCATGTCTGATTCCATTTGCGCCCTTTCTTTGTTAATAACTAACTACCTACCTACCTACTGTAACAATTTCACTGAAGTTAAATTTGGGGGCTTGCAAAATAAACACAATCTGAGGAATGTAATGCTAGAGGCTAATGTGATGGAAAATTAGAATAATAATTGACCTTCCTGACCCTCTTTCTACTCAAAATTTCCATTAGCATTTTGAGCTTCATAAAGGTTTTGATGATCATATTCCTAGATTAAGCAAATTTGGCAGGAATTACAAATACATAAAAATGACCGTTCAGCATCTAAATGTCTTCACAAACTTGAGCAAAGACCAAATCTGACTCGATTCAATTTGACGAGGGTACGTCAATGTTTCTCCCCATCCCCACAACCTGCTCCCCACGTTGCATAAATGCAAGTGGCAAAGGACTAGTCTAAAAAAGCAAACATGGTGATTTAAGAATTTCCAGACTCTTAACTCACAGTCAATCTTCAGTGAAATATCTATTTTAGGCCACGGAAAGAAAAAATATTGTGATGGCTGGAGATTAACAAAAAGGCAATGTAAGAAGCTCAGCAAATTCTCTTTCCAAAAAGCAGTGCAAAAGCTTGACAAAACTGTGAAAAACGATGATTTCTGAACTGTAAAAATCAACCAAAGGCACACAACAAGCTCAGAAGCACTTTAGTAAATCTCAGTAAATCTTGGTTTAAAAACAAACAAAAAACAGAGGGTATGAGTGTGTTCATGAACCACTGCACGCATCCAGCTTTACCTCAGACGCCGTGCCATGGCAGCCACTGGAGGCCTCAGAAAACTGGATGAGCATGTCCAAAAACAAGAGGGACCCAGCCAGACAATCAGGGAAGGCCACCTGGCAGCTGCTCAAGGGCTTGATGGAGTGGCCAGAACAACACAGGAGCCACACATCTGAAGGAAACCTGGGGAAGGAGGCAGAGTCTTGACAAGCTCCCCTGGGGTCTTCACAAAATGCACTCTTCTGGGACCTGAGAAAGCTGGGCAGCCCAGCACCACCTGCCTGGCACCTCTGGGGATGTGAAGCTGCGTGTGATGAATGACTAGTGGACATCGAGGCAGCACCGGGGGACAAACCGCACAGACCAGAGTGGGCACAGGCCCCACAGGCCCCTGGACTATCAGGAAGACATCCGACTGGGCCTGGGGTTGGACAGACTGCGCGCCTGCGGGAAATGCAGTCTCCCTTACCCAGCATTTTTGGAAATGCCTCCGCAGCACAAATAAATACCCTCAGTGCCATGGTGTTAACACACTTCTAAAGAGCAGTTTTCCTCTCAATTTACTAGTCGTTTTTGGAGGACCACCGTGTAGTAAAACCTTATTTTCAACAGTATCAAAGAACAAAGAGGAAGCATACCTCAGATAATGAAGACCCTGGCTCTCATGACAGAGAGAGGTTACAGAGTGGCGGGGCATGACCACAATAAACCCCTGTTTTGGGTTAAATCAGAAGCATCGTGGTTTTTAAAAATATGTACACAGGTGAAAGATGCAGAAGGCATGTGCCCAGGTGTGCTCATTTCTCGCTCCAGCCACTGACAGGGCCCAGAAGCAATGACACCCAGTCACACAAGCTCACCTGGCCCATAGATCTGGTTTCTAAATACCATTGAAACATGAGTAAAAAGGAACCAGGGATCCTTGCAGAATCAGTTGATTCCAGGCAGGGGCAGGGAAAACACAAGTGAGCCTAGAGAATGTGCTGCCAGAAACTAGGAAGTGCTCCAAAGGGGTGTGGAAGCATGGGAAGGGGTCACTCTGAAAGGGCTCCCTGTGACCAAAGCTGGAACAATGTGAGCCACAAATAAATCATAAAAATTCTATTATGGCCCATAAAATAAAATAAATACCCATGAGCTCATACTGATACAAATAATTGAACAAATAAATAAGTTGAGGAGAAGGGCAGCTCTTCGTGTACAGAAGTATAGTGAATAAATGTAAAAAAATCAGGAAAATATAAAATTGTGATCAGAACCCCACAGTAATAGTTCTTGCAGACAGATCCACTTACGGAGGCAAAATTAGTGGTCAAAGGATATATATGTGTGTGTGTGTGTGTGTGTGTGTGTGTACACACACACACACACACACACACACACACATCTTCAGAATATCTCCCAAGATAATTATTGATTCACAGGAGAAAACAGTTACCTTAACATGGAGGAACCCAGTGATGGTGCTTCAGCCAGACGGTCAGCATCACTGTCATCCGTAGTGAGACACTGAGGAGCCGAGGACGGAGGACCTGCCTTCCAGGAAGCCCACTGAGAGTTGGAGGCCTGCGAGGCATTGGGGGGGCCCCGATGACAGGACGAGGTGGGTGTGGGGCTGCCCACTGGATCCTGGGAGTGGGATTTGAAATCGTTTCATGGGAATGCTTACTGAGGAAATCAATGGAAAACCACAAAAGCCAAATAAAATCTGTGGTTTGGTCAGCACGAACTATAATTGTGGTGTTTACATAAGCGTAATGTCAGAACAAGGGCGAAAGGTGTGTGCGAAATCTAGGTATTATTTTTGCAAATTATCTGTAAGTCTAAAATTATTTCAAAATGAAAAAAACACAATTGCAATTGCATTTGTGTACAGGTTTAAAAGAGGCTTGTCTGTTTTTATAAACGTTGCTTGACTGCATCTCTGAGGACTGGGCTTCTGTGCTTGGCGTCCCGGGGCTCACGGCTAAACGGCTGTGCTCCGCGGAGTCACTGTTGCGTTTGGCGTTTCTGCGTGTTCTCCTGTCACGTTTACACTGCTTCACAGTTGTGTTCTAGTGTCACGGCGGTGAGAACAAAGCTGGCCGTGTGCAGGCCCAGGCCCCTGTGCGAATCATCAGCAAACGGTGGAAAAGGAAACCGAGGAAGGAGCCTGCCTTCGCGGGCTGCCGGCTCCAGGATTAAATGGTGTTTCTGGGAAGACTGCAGACCTTGGCATAGATTCGAAACACGGAGAAATCAGTCCTGAGAGCTTTGTCCCTTCTCTTGGTCGGGCACAGCCGCGCGGGGACTCCGCGGCCGCGTCTCCGGGCTGCAGCTGGCCTTCTGCTCGGCGCAGGCGCAGGTTCCGACAGGGCCGGGGCCCGCGCCCACCCGGCAGACGGGCCTCCCCAACAGCCCCACTGGTCACGGAATAATTTCACTGAGAAGAAACTGATTACAGACTTAAACAACAAGAAACAACAGTTTTAAATCTCATATAATCATCTCACCTAAAAACGGTGATTGATGCTTCTTCTTTAACATGTAACATGTTCACGCTCTCACTTAGGTCAAATACAAACGTCCCCTGCGTGTTTCAGGCCCCGGTTTACCAGGCGCTTCCCGCGCCGCTCTCTGGCTCGGCCGCCGGCTGCTCTCCCAAGACGACGACCCGGGAGCGTGCTCTTCAGGTCGCCACCGGAGGAGAACCGGCTCACCGTAGCCCGAGGTACGGTCTGCCCGCGGGGGACCGTCCGCCGCCGCGCGCATCCCTAACCCTGGACGCCGAAAGCGAGAGGGCCGTGTGGAGAATGGCCCCTCGTTTTCGGGTGTGACGGTCCTCGCACTGACAACTAAGCAGCAGCAACGGGCGCTTCCGCGGCGGCCGCACGCAATGGACGGGTCGCGTCACCGGCCTGGCTGCGCCCCGCACGGTCAGGCCCCACTCGGCCGCAGCGCTGGAAACAGCGTCGCGTCGGAAGGCCCGCGACGCGGGGCAGGAAAGCGAACCGCGTGGTAACGACCCCGCGCCTTCTGGAAGGGGGGCTGGCCCTCCGCGCGCGTCTGGCCAACGATGCCTCCTCAGGCGACGACGAGGTCGCAGAACGTCTCGTCCAGTTGTGGCCGCACAGTTATTAGCTTGTCGCGCTCACACACGAGGTAAATTCATTGGCTGTGCCACATGATGATTATTCACTACGTATTAACGGGAGTGGACTATCATAAAAGTCTTCATCTTTGTCACCTTCACGCAGAGCAGGCTGAGGAAGAGGAGGGGTGGTCTTGCTGTCTGGGGGGGTGAGCAGAGGCAAAGGAGGAGGAGCTGGACGGGGAGCGGAAGGGGAGGGGCTGGACAGGGGAGCGGAAGGGGAGGGGCTGGACGGGGAGCGGAAGGGGAGGGGCGTTCTAAGCAGAGGTTGGAAACACCTGAGCTCGCAGTAGCCACTGGCGGGGCCTAGGAGATTATTACGGCATCAAGGAGTGCTGCCGTTAATTTTAAGTCTGCATGTTTGTGTTCGTTTACGTTTGTTCACTGTGAGTGGCGCCATGTGCAATCTGTCTTTATATACCTTGTTATAATAACATTTCACTTTCTATTTATTAAAGATTTTATTTATTTATTTTAGAGAGGGAAACTTCATTGTGTGGTTGCCTCTCGAGCGCCCCCTACTGGGGACCTGGCCGCAACCCAGGCACTGCCCTGAGCGGGAATCGAACCAGCGACCTTTCAGTTCATAGGCCAATGCTCAATTTACTCAGCCACGCCATGGCTAAAGTTTAACTTTTTACAGTGGATTTGTGTATATCTTAGGGTAGTAAATAATAGACCAGTATCTACATATATTTTATACATTTATGACATTAACATAACTTTTTCTCAATTTCTTTAGATATTTCTAGGCTATGCAATTTGTGAGTATTTTTTCAAATTACCACAAAACTCCATTTTTTTATATATTTACTGAGAAGCTCTCTATATAAGTGAACCCACACAGTTCAAGTTTATGTTGTTCCAGGGTCAAGTGCATCAAGCGACTCCGACTCTCAGCAATGCCATCTGTGAAAGAAACCCGAACCTTATCCCAGCTCCAGTTAGGTCTCAGCTCCCTGGGACGTCTGCCCGACCACCTCCTTCCTGCCCTGGGTACCACAAGCCAGGCATTTTCACAGTGGAAACACAAGCCTGACGGCTAGAAGTCCTGTCTGTCTCCCTCACACACTGCACTCAGGGGCAGGCGCTGCGCCTGGCTCACCTTCCTGTCCTCACGTCTAGCCCAGGCCAGGTGTCAGGGCAGCAGTGTGCCCCGCGGGCCTGAAGCAAGTGCTGTGGCCACATTCTGGCCCAGACGTTGACAGCTGAAATAAGGCCGAAACACACATACATTCACATGGTGTATGTTTGAAGGACTCAAAACAGACAGACAAGGGGAATTTTAGTGGGTGTTTTGGATTTTTGTCGCCTTACTTATTCTAAAACAGTCCTATCGCTTCATTCCCACAGAAGGAGCTCAGGGCGGGGGCGGGAGGATGCCTCCTTCAACACACGGAGTCACTCTGTGAGGCCCCCATCCATCCAAAGGCAGCCTGGATGTGAGTTTATTTTCACAATTGCATGCACATTATCTAAAAGAAACAACATGATAAAAATAACGTTTAAAATAAACTTTAAACTGTGGGAATGCAGGGGACCTGGCTGGAGAGCAGAGAAGGACAGGGAGAGGGAGCTTCACATCTGTTTTAATCTTCTGAGCTCAGCAAGAAGACCCATGCAATGGAGAGTTTCTGTCCTACTGACGAGAAACTAAGGGTTCAGAATGGAGATAAACTGAGTTCTAGTATGTTTAGTGAATTTCAAAGTATATGAAGTATAAAGAAAAAACGGGTATTGTTGGTCATGCAGGTAATAACATCTAACATTTCAAATGCCTGTTGGTTAGGGTTGTGTTTGTTCCGTAATGCTACACTATTACTTTACTTATCAGCACTGATATACTCTGAAACGTTACTCAGCCTGTTGAAATTATGATGACAACTAAATAGCAAGTGCTTATGATACTTTTATTGTTCAGAGAAAATTCAGGACACACAACGTCACTGGCAATACGATGAAAGCTGAGTAGAATTTGTCTGCATGTAGAGACAAAGGGAAAGCAACAGTGGACATGGCTCTGTGTGTTTGAGCACTGAGATTGTGAAGTGAGAGTTCTTTGTCCAACATTTTAAATTATGGATCATTTTCTTAATAATAATAACAGCTAAAAAAAATTCAGGTAGAAATTAATTTTCCCCAAAGGTTAAAAAACAACCAACGGCCAGGATGTTTGTTTGCTCTTGGTTACCTTTGCCAAACTAGCTGGCACTCCCAGTAGCTCCTCCAAGGAGACTGTAATTACAATACAGAGATCCTGAGAAAGAGACCTTCCCGTGGGGTCACAGCAGCGACTCTTAGAAGTAAGGCCACACATTAGAATGTAGTGGACAGGTTAATACTTCACTGAAGTACTGAAACCAGTTACCTGGGCAACGTCCCCACCTACACCTAGAGAAGAACATGTCTGAGGCCATGTCACCAATAGCTCTTGTTTTAAATCAATAGAGCAAATTGTGTTTTACTCAGGAGAAGCGATGATGTCCCTCAGGTTGGGTGATGCCTGAGGAGTCTCTGGGGTCTGTCCCTTTTCCGAGCCCATTGGCCCGGGCTGCCCCGAGACACCTGTGGCATGGGGTCCATGGGGTCCAGGTGTTTAATTTTCAACCACATCCAAAGGGTGTGTTAAGTATGAGGCTGTTTCCATGCTGTAAAATGTGTCTCCATGCTAAAGCAGTAGGATTGAACTCATGATACATGCACACAGGCACAAACCACACAATTCTAGAAGCGAAGTGATTAAAATCATTAAGCTTCAGTTTTCCAGGAGATGATAGTGGATTTGCTAAGGCCTCCACATTCTACAGAACCAAACGACCATTTTCAGTTTAGACCCCAGACGAGGGGTCTTCTGCCCAAGGACAGGGGCCCTCCCCCCTACAACAAAGGATGCCTGAACAACCGCCCCCTCCCGCCAGAGCTCAGACACCCACCCGTGGGTCTAAATCCGTAGCCCACATCCTGGGCTAAATGCCCTGTGGTTGGCAAGGGTCTGAAACAAGAATTCAACAAAACCGTAGCACAGAGAACTCCATTAAAAAACTGAACTCAGGAGGAAACACATCCTGGACAAAAATTATTCCTTCAACTACTGAACTTTGGCCCAAAGTTCAGGATCCTGGGAAACAGCGAAGGTTGGGCTTCCCCTGTGTGTTTCAAGAAAGAGCTGACTGCAAAGCACACCTTCTGGACAGACTTAGGTGAGCCCGTGGATGCCCCTGCTCACCAGTTGCAAGGCCAGACTCAGACCCTTCAAACCCATGCTTGGTCCGATAAATGATTAGCTGAAGTACTTGGTTTCCACCCATCTATGGGACAACAAGCCTGTCACCCAAAGCCTGGTTAAGATACCCTTCTCCCCAGGTCCCTGAACTTTGGCCCCCCCCTCAACTACGCACTGGAGTGAGGAACAGCCCTTAACTGTCTCTGCAGGGACCTCTGACCTTGGGCTGAAACACTGCCTGACCCTACTCTCAGGCTCCTCCACTGCCCGCGCCTCCCTGCCAGCCCCATGGCCTCCTCCTCAGGAGCACCTGCTTCAACCCCAGCTGAAGGCCTTGCAGGGCTCAGGGTCAGAGACCCTCCCTATGGCCACTAAGTCCCCCTCTTCTGCTTGGCATCATCTGCTCCGAGTCAGGATCTGACACCAGCGTGGAGGAGCACCAGACTGAGCAGTAAGCAACAGACAGGCCGCCCTGTGATGCACCCCCCGGGGCCCTGGGCCTCCCCAGGACATGCAAGGGCGCACGGAGTGAAATCGAGCATCTCAAACGTTTGAACGTTTACGGCTGAGTGTGTGGAAAATGAGGTGGGCCTTGGAAATCTGATCCGCAAGAACAGGCACGTCTTGATTGACTGAAGGAAAGTATCCATCCCTGGTGGTCTTAAAGTCAAAATTAACCGAGAAAATGTGAAGACCTAATTGGCTTCATGGGAAGCACCCCAAGGAGCAACTAGAAGGGCACTCCAAAGGGCTGTGAGAAATGGAAGGATTTTATAATAAAACAAGGTGGGGCAAGGGAGCCACCAAGGAAAGAAAAACGAGGGTTACTTGGGGCGGGGTCATCTGTTTTCTGGGGAACAGATGGAGCCGGGTCACCCTCAGACCCAGGGGCGGTGGGGGATGGGGGGCACCAAGTGCGGAGGAGCTTGGTTCCAAACCCGCCTCTGATCCCAGACCGAGTGAAGTTCCAGCTCCAGAAACAGCACCTCGGTCACCAGCCCAAGCTTTCTGGCCCCTCCCAGGGCCCCTGGGTCCCCGGAACACTCGGGGAGGCAAGGCCGCTGAGAGGTGGCCTCAGAAGGGCGAGTCGGTGACCTGTCGCTGGGAGGGATGGGGAATTCTCTCCGCTGGCCACTGCGGCCCCGCCAGGAGAGCGGCAGAGGTCAGCGCGCAGAGGCCCGGGCTTGCCCATCGCTCCCGCGTTCACAGGAAGACCCAGAACAGCCTCCAGGCGAGACCTGGGAGCGGAGGAGCAGGTCCTGCGGGGACCGGGGAGGTTCGGGCACGTGAGCGGCCCGGGGCGCCCTGGGTGTCCTGGGCCCCGGGGACCGGTCTCCGCCGTCGGGCGGCGGTGGCATCGACTCCGTCTGCAGCGAAGTCTTTCTCCCTCTTCGCTTGTGAAGTCCCCCCGCGGGCTCCGCTCTGGCCCAGGAGGCCCCGTGGGGCCAAAGACAAGTCTCTGCGTGACGTGTTTTCTGAGTCAGCGGGGAAAGGGGAAGCAAGGCATTGGAGGACCTAGGAAAACAGATACGTGCCCCTTATTTCTCTAACTCGAGCATGGGGACGGTTCAAATCCTAGTATCTCAAGCCCTTCAACTCTGAATCAGTAAGAAATACTTTGTCTCCGATATTACGTCGTCAAACACAAGGGCAAATGGAGATGCATCTAAAGAAAACAGTCTAAAGGGCGAGTGACACTGTAACAAAAGGTACTGGTTGCAATATGAATTGTAATAATATCAGTTCCTGTAAGAAAATCAAGCGTCCTCACCTTTTAAACTATTGTGCAATATTCCAAATAAGACGCTAATTACGTAGCAACACATTAAGATGCTCGAAATGCAGTAAAAAGTGAAAGAAGTGCCACAGAGGAATATTTTTTCTAAGCAGTGATGGAACGGAGGCATAAATGATGTGCACGTGAACGAGAACGGGAAAAAGTGGGAACATACGGAAAAAGGATTTGTTACAGGAGAGAGAACGTTAGCAAAGAAAACCAACTCTGATGGCCTTTTTTTACATTATCGTTTCAGCGGACAAATTTACGACAGAGACCTTAACCAAGACAAGAATCTGCAGGCCCCGTGGCCGCTGGTGCAACCACCCGCAGAAAAGCAGTGATCACAGAACTCTTGTCCCCCCTCAGCCCCCCAGCCACCCGTCTTTGCTTTGCCAACTGAACATCACAAAGATGCAAATTTTCCTTTTGTTAATATACGGATTTAACACACTCTCACTTAAGAAATATTGTCTTCTTTTTTCTGGAAGAAGTCAGGTTGATGCTAAAGTTCACGTGTAAAGGTAAAAAGAGCAGCCAGGGAAACCTGCAGACAGGAGTCAGGAAAATCACTAGTCACACCGCATTCAAAACCCCTGGAGAACCTGGAGCCCAGGCAGTGTGGTCAGGAAAATGGGCAGGTGGACAGTCTTTCCTGTATTTCCAATAATTTCAACTCTCTGTGTTGGACTGGACGTCAGTTTCTGGTCTGCCTTCAGTTCAGTGGTTTGCTCTTTGGTGTGCGTAGTTACTGTTAGCTCCATGAAGTGTTTTCTTGGTTTATTTCTCAATTTCAAATTTTCTATTTAGTCTCAACCTTCTGCTGAAATTCTTCACCTTATCTTTTAATTCCTTGAATGCATACATCAGTTTGTGTGTGATAATTCTATTGCAAATGAACAAATTCACTGAATGAAAATGAATTTTCATTTTTCTAAGTTTAAAAGTTTATTTTGTAAGCTTTATGAGCATGCAAGACAATACCACATATTGCTTAGAAAAATACTCATACATAATAAATACATAATTAGGTAGAATAAGCAACAAATTCAGGGTGCGACTGGCTTTGAGTTGGAAGGAGAGGGAAACTGAGAAGAGTTGGAAAGGAGGACTCACTGTGCACTTTTACTGTTTCTGGGCGATGCTAACCTGGCTCTGTAGTCTCTCCTTTCTCCTTGTGTGAGGAACCGCACTGGAAGAAGCTGACATACGTGAGTGTGGGGTGGGAGAGCAGAGTGCATAGCAGGCCCAGGCGTTGCAGGTGAGGGACCACTGTGGAGGTGGCCGTCTGGCTGCTGTGTTGGGGTTGGGCACCCAAACTGGCGGCTCTGACAACAGTTGGGGACGGACTGAAGGAGCCCGTTGGGCACATGGAACATTCTCCAGGACAGGGCGTACGCTGGGCCACAAAACAAGTCTCAACAGATTTAAGAAGATTGAAATTATATCCAGCATCGTTTCTGACCAAAATGGTATGGAACTAGAAATCATTTATAAGAAAAAACCTGGAAAATTCGCAAATATGTGGGGATTAAACAACATGCTTTTCCTCTAAGATCAGGAACAAACAAGGCCACTCCCGCCACTTCTGTGCCACAGCCCTGGGAGCCCTGGCCAGAGCAGTGGGCAAGAAAAAGAAATAAGAGGCATCCAAATGGGAAAGGAAGGAGTTATCTCTGTTTGCAGATGACATTATATGTAGAAAATCCCAAGAACTCATCAGCAGATGAATGGATGGAGAATTCATTAACATATGAATTGTTTTTCGCCTTAATAAAGGAAATCCTGGAGTTTGCAGCAGCATAGATGAGTCTGAGGGCATTGTGCTAAGTTAAGTAGTCAGCCAGGGGAAGACAGACACTGTGTGGTCTCGCTTACATGGAAACATAGAAGAAGAAGACCTCATAGAAACAGCGATCAGTGCTTACCAGGGCCTGAGCGGTGGGGGAAGTGCTGGTCAAAGGGTAAAACCTTTCAGTTACCACAGGAGCGTGTTCTGGTGATCGACGGTGGGGACGATGGGGACGGTGGGGCTCGGTGACTGGCTGATAACATTGCATTGCATAACTGCCACTGGCTAAGAGAGTAATTCTCGCCTAAAAAGAAAAACGGTAAGAATGTGAAATGATGGATGAGTTGACTCGGTGGGAACCCTTCCCCAGTGTATATGTATATCAAATTATCATGAGGTACCCTTTACATATTTTACATTTTTATTTGTCGATTATACATTAATGAAGCTTTAAAAACAGTTAGGCAGCCCAATCGCAGAGGCCGGTTTTAACCTGCAGACAAACCGCAGGGCCCACGCTTCCTTCACACGAAGAACGTGAGAAAAACAAAATCAAGACATTAACTTTACATTTAAAAACATTTATTTAGGGAAAAATAAGCCATGTCAATGTAAGTTGATGCTACTGCTAGAAATGAACAAACATACCCTTATAAAGAAAAAAAATAGTGGATATCATCTTTTTTTAAATGCATAGTGGTTGAACTTTTTTGTAATAGTACATTCTACTATACATAATTTTTAAAGGTAAAAAGATAATTTTTAAGAATTCATATTCTGGGTAATACCTACAACTCTAAGTACTTCTACTACTACCCTACGTAAGCTGATTTCTTTTTCTTTTACTTTTTGCAAATTGAAACAAACATATCGGTATTCATGCCTCTGCCCTCAGGATTCTTACATTAAAATAAACAGCATATACGTTACCAAATCAAATGTTTAGCGACGTTTGAAAATAAACACAGAAGGACTGGGACCACATAAATTGAGGGTCGTAACTATTAAATAGCACATGGGATAAAACTAGTACAAAGCACTTAAAGATGTGTAAGTTAATCACGTATTTACAGATGAAAAACAAATTCCTTTACAGAAAGACATATGTTTATCCTTTCCCATTTGGATGCCTTTTCTTACTCTTGTCAAATTTTTAAACTCACACTAAACATTGCTAAACTGGACAGTGAATCCTGTGAGTGTGGAAATCATTACTCTTTGTAACTCTCAGAGAAGGAATAACCTAAACTTTAATTCATGGTCACATAGTTGGCCGGAAAAATGCCGGTCTGACCTCGAAGCTTCCCCTCCCACCAGTCAAAGTGCGAATCTGATTTCGACGTGACTGTGATTCTGTCTCCAGCTTGAAAACTCAGATCCCCCAGCTGTTGTCCTTCGAAAGAATACAGCGCCGTCACTTCTACCGGCCGATTTGATTCACCTAAAACAGGAAGAAACGTCTAAGTGACTCACACTTTCATGGGAAAAACGGGGAGCCTGTGCAGGTGAAGCATGAAGGACTGGCCGAGGGGGTCCGACGCGGGAAGACCCACGCAGCATGCAGTCTATGCGACCTGCCGCACATTATTGCACCTGCTTTTCTTCTCGGTGAAGAACAAACGTTTGGTGACAACGCCTGCTAAATCCACACCAGGCAAACTGCATGTTATTACACACTTAGTGGTGCATTTAGCAAATACTTGTGGTTATTATTGTTTGACTTGTGAATAACCTATGGGACAGTATTATTTGCATTTTTCTTATTTTAACATGGAGTCAGGGGGGCTCCATAACTTACGGCTGCCACAGGAGACCGACAGACACACTATGTTTGCTCTGTGGTCGCTGGCCCGGGGTTCCGGCTCAGACGTGTGCATTTTGCTATTTTACCAGCATTGCCCCGCCTGCCCCCAGGCTGCGTGGCTACTTCCATCTCTGAGCTTGCTTGGTTCTTGCTCTCAACACGGAGCTGGCATTGAAATGAGGACATGGAGAAGCATATCTACTTATGCTTAACGAGCACTTAAACAGAGCGTAGCATTTAATGTATTACATCAGGAAAATACTGTGAGAATAGGGTGGTTAACCTGAGCACACAGCATTAAACAACCTGCACAGCATCATAAAAATATAAACAGATGCCTTCCGTGTACTCAGCTGCCTGGAACTGCATTTCTGTGTTCCATGCAACTGTGTGGGAATCATGCAGTTCGAGGCTTGTTAATCACATCTAAGCAGATGCACTGAAAACAAGTAAATTCTAAAATCAGTTCCTTATTCGATCCTGCAGTATTATAATAAAAATAACTGAACTTGGCCTGTTCGTAAGACATGAAAACGGTCAACACTTTAATTAAACTCCGTTGACAGAAACACTGAACTGGGAGCCACACGAGGTGCTGCTGTCCTTCCTACACACCAGCCACCTTCACAACAACCGAACAAGCACATTGGAGACGTTCTGCCTAAATGGTTGTCGGCCTGGGGCTGGGCCTGGGGCTGGGGCTGGGGCTGCGGCTCTTCTCTGGGGAGGGGGGGGGGGTCGGCCTGGGGCCAGGACGTGGGGAAGCCCTGGTGGGGGTTTACCTGCTTTCAAAACTGCTTTTTACAAATCACAGCAATGCAAAGTAATGTTTACTTTAAAAATGCACTTTAAGTTTTCCCTTTTTTCTTCAAAATCCCTTATCTTTGGAGAAAGGACTAAAATAAATTCCCATTAATATTAACCCAGTTCCTGCAGTTTGAACAACTGAACTCAAATACATGCTGCCCTCAAATACAAACACAAAAGACACCAACCAGCCAACCTTGGGCAGAAAACGTACGTTCAGGTCCCACGTCCAGTCTCTGCCTCCAGAGCCCTGCTACGGTTCTGTTTCTTATCATTAAACATTTTCCCTCAGTGCCTTTTCAGAGATATTTCTAATATTTATACGGACTTTAGAGAACCCTGGGAGAGGGAGCTCTGGTCCCCACATCCCACCACTGGGCCCCTTCCCCTCAGTGGCCCCGCTGGGCACCTGCCCCCCCGCCCCCCGCCAAGCAGCTCAGCTCATCTGTGGGCCTCATCCAGCTGAACCCCTTTCACTCAGGACACCCGAGTCTAGGTCTAACCCTAACAGGCTTTAAAGTTGAAACCTCTGGGTGTGCTACTTCGGTACAAACATTTATGTGATAACCTCTTTTGCTCCTGAAGGATAAACTCAGTATTTCGGCAAATCACAAAGAGCAAAGTACGTTCTTTCGGTCATGTAGAGCTTTCTCAGCAAGCCTAAGTCCGAAGCACCCCCGCCGGGCATGGGGGGCAGGGGGACTGACCCCATGCTGGACCTCAGGGCTCTCAGGGAGAGTCACCTGGGCAAAGGGCAGGGAGCAGGGGCCCAGCCAGGACAGCCGGGCTGAGGGCAAGAAGGGCCCCAAACCGTGACCCACCAGGAAGATGTGACTTCTGTTCAGGGAACTCGGCTTAAGAGACACTTTTGAGATATTTTTATTAATTAAAAAGATGGGCACCTAGTTCCCTTGACATCCTATTTCCATGAAACATGATTCTCCACCAGTTACTCCAGTGTGGGATTCTGGGACCCGTGACAACAGACATGTGGGAAAATAAATGGCTATTTAACAACTGTTTAACCTTTGCCCTCAACCTTGGTCCCACTCACATCTCCAACTAGTTGCTGATTTCTTTCAAAGAACTTTTTCTAAAGAATATTAAAGAGATTGAAGGACTATTTTTATTGCAGGAAATCCCAGTAACTTTTATGCAGTTGTTCCCCATAACAGTAAAAACATTTGAACTTGAAAAGTAAAAATTTCCTTTAAGATATTAAAAATTGTCATGGGGCTGACCCCAGAGAACATCAATAAGGAGGCGGCTGCACTTCACGGTCCACGGCAGGCCTGCTGGTCCCTGCCGAGTGCCCACCGCTCAGCAGCCGGGCCTCGTCCCGGACAGGCCTGCGGCCACGCTCAGCAGCACCCAGGCCTGAGCTTGGGCTGCCGCAGCTGTTGGCTGTCTGTTGTGGCTTCCACATCGCTCCCATTGTCTCACATTCCAGCAAGGACGAGAAGAAAAGTGTAGCATTTTTTTTTAAATGAAGCATTTCTCAAAATAATATGGATAGCCTGAAAATCAAAGAGGTATTTCACAACCTGCCAGAGTAGAGTCTGTGGTGCTAAGAAGGACAGAGATGTTTTTACTCACCAACTCTCTCACGACAGCTGGGAAGTTCAGGGTAGAGCTTGTACTCGCTTCTGTTACCTGGAAAAAAGAAAACAAGAGGGAAACATTCAGAGCTTCATTAGTTTATAAAGTACCAAAGACGGCCACATCTTGTCCTTGCTAAGCAACTATCTTCATTCCTGTAATTGATAGAACTATCATTATTTTATCTGGTTTTATCAAGAAGGAATGACTGAATTAACCCAGAAAATGCACCAAGCGCAAGGCAGGTGGTGCACGTGTGACACCCGTGTGCCCCACAGTGACAGCTATGGCAAAAGCAGACACCTTTTCACCGAAGTGTTCAAAAGTGCCTCAGTGGGAAGAGCTTGTAACCCCCAAGCCAGCGATTTTTGAACTTCTGTGCTTGCTTAACTCTGAAAATAATTTTTAAACACCATGTATCCACGTGTATATTTCTTAATCAACCCCTAAAAATGTTTAACAGAACTTAGAATTTGTAAAGGGTGTACTTTTTAGCACGTCATTATCAATTTGTTTTAAAGATTTTATTTATGTATTTTTAGAGAGGGGAATGGAGAGAGAAAGAGAAGGAGAGA
This sequence comes from Macrotus californicus, assembly GCA_007922815.1. Lineage (NCBI taxonomy): Eukaryota > Metazoa > Chordata > Mammalia > Chiroptera > Phyllostomidae > Macrotus > Macrotus californicus. Next base: position 81,631 of record VMDR010002859.1, read on the forward strand.
AACATCAATGTGTGGTTGCCTCTCACAAGTCCCCTAGTGGGGACCCGGTCTGTAACCCAGGCATGTGCCCTGACTAGGAATCGAACCGGCAACCCTTTGGTTTGCAGGCCAGTGTTCAATCCACTGAGCCACACCAGCCAGGGCCATTATCAATTACTTAAATGAAATAATCATGTCTCATTTTTTGGATAAAAGACTAAATATCTTAGTGATCTGAAACCCACCATTAGTCATTAAAGAAAATCAACAAGCATTTTTTTAATAGTGAGAAAGTATGTAATATTCATTTGTAACCTTCAAACCAGGTTTCACTCCATCTGTTCCAAAGATTTTATATTAATATATTAATATTATATTTTCTGAGACTTTATTTGAGCCAAACTGATGACATATGCCTGGAGCAAGAG
>VMDR010002860.1:0-82036 GCA_007922815.1 Macrotus californicus
GGCCAAATCCACACTGTGATGGGGGGATGTTAATTCATCACCCTTCCTATTCAGCTGATTAGCCCCTGCCCCCCCAACATTAGTATGAAGAAGATTTGATCTAATAAATGTATGTGGAGCATGGGCTACTCATGGAGAAGGCATATGATTTTGAAGTACCCAGAATACTTATAAAGACGGACGTATGCTAGACCATGAAGCCCGTCTCCAAAATTTTCAAAGCAGCAGCATCTTACAGATCAATTTCTGACCACAGTGCATTGAAGTTAGCGATCCATGTTGAAGAGGTAACTAAAAACCAAAACAAGAAAAAATACCAATGGGTCAAAAAAATTTTAAAAAGTCGGAAGATACTTTGGTCTGCTAACAATAATAAAAATAAAAGGTATCAAAACTTACGGGATACAACTAAGCAGTAGTAATTTAAAGTAAATGGTAACCTCAAACTTTTACAGAGAACGAAAGGTTTAAAATAAAAGCATTCAATCCAGACATAAAATAATAAATCTGAAGAAAGCAAATTATAAAGAAAACAGCAGAAATGAATGAGGCAGAGAAGAGATACAAAATACAGGTAATCAATAAAACCCAAAAGTTGATTCTTTGAGAAAAAAAAATAAAACTACAGCTAGATTAAACAAAAAGATGATAAAATGAAATAAATACAAAAGAGATACAATTACAAGATATTTAAAAAGATGACCAGGTAGCATTATGCATAACTTTATGGGAATATACTTGAAAACTTAGGTGAAACAGAAATCCTCCAGCTACCAGAAGGAATTCAAAAAGAAATAAAAAAATTAGCCATATTGTAATCATTAAAAAATTAAACCAATAGTTAACATTATCATCCCACAAAGAAGACATCAGCCCTGGACACTTTGCAAGCAAGTTCCTTCAGACATTAAGTAGCAGATTACTCCTATCTTACATAAATAAAGTCTTTCAGAGAATCTACGAGCAAATACTCCTCAACCCATTTTATGAGACTAATGTAACTTTTACACTCAAACAAGATAAAGACAGCACTGGAGAAACACAGGGCATAAAAAAATGCAAAATTCATACAGAACATATTACCTTACCAACTCCAGCAGTACGTAAAAATAAATAAATAAACACACGCGCGCACACATACACACACACACACACGTGATGTGTTATAAGCAGGTATTTAAAAATGCAGATTTATTCAAAACTGTAAAATTTACAGTGTAAGTCACCAAGCAAAACAATGAAAGAAAACAGTTATCTTAAGAGGGCAAACTTTTTAAATATGAAATTCATATTTAATTTATAATAAATTAGCATAGAAAACTAGGAATAGAATTTTTGTTATGATAAAGTATATTTCCTTAAGAGCTGTTAATACACATTCTATTAATTGTGAATCAATAACATAGCCCCTTTAAATAAGAAAGAACATAAAGATGTCTAGAATCATTACTTTACTCTGAGATCCTGAACTATGCAATAGGGCAGGAAAAATAAAAGATGCGAATTAGGAAGAGACCCCCCCCCACCATTCTTTACAGGAGAAATTGTTACAATTACTAAGGCAGTTTATTTTGCAAGGATTCTGAAAAAATGTCAACATACAATTAAGTAACACCTGATGGATTATAGACTTAAACGTGAAAGGAAAAACTTGAAAATTTTGTTAGAAAAACACTATAGAAGATTGGGTGATCTCAGAGTAGGGATTTTTTTGATACCAAACTTCATAAAAAATGGTTAGTAAGCATGAGGGTTAAGGGTTTCTGTTCATCAAAAGATACTATTTAAGTGAAATATCCACAAATTTAGAAGAGTTATTTGCAACATATACAGGGAAAATATTCAGAATATACAATGACCTAGGAAGATTAAGAAAAAGAGAAATAACCCAATAGAAAAATGAGCAAAATGATAAACAGGCAATCCATCAAAGAGTACATTCAAATAGCCAATTAACTACATGGAAAAGTGCACCACCTCTAGTAACAAGGGAAGTGGAAACTGAAGCACACTGAGACGCCATCACGTATTCACTAGACTGGCTGAAATAAAGTGTGATGGTCCTAAATATCTGAAAATGCAGAGGATGGGACCAGCATGCTCTGCCAGCTAGAGTGTAAATGCTCCTAAGAGTTTCTTGTCAAGTTCAGCATGTGCACACTCTACCAACCAACAATTCTACACCTGGACGTGCATCTTAAATTAAACTGGAGATATGGAAAAGAATTTCTGTAGAAGCACTGTTTGTATTTGCAAAGGAATGGTTCAAGTATCTTTAAAATAAAAACCTGTGGTATAATCACAGAATGGAGTATTACACAGCTACGAAATGAGTCAGTTACAATTACATGCAGCAGAACAAACTTAATAATGAGTAGAAAAGCAAGTTAGAAAAGAAGACAAATAGTGCATTTTTCCAGCTACATTAAAACACAAAACCAAGCAAGACTAAACATGGACGCAGTATACAGGGTGGGCAAAAGTAGGTTTACAGTTGTTCTTAAAGGAAAATAATATGATAATAGTAACAGAAGAATAAACTCTTGTATTTCACATACTGTAAACCTTTTTTGCTCCACCATGTCTACAACATTTGGGATTGTGGTTGCCTTTCAGAGAAGACAAAGGTATTGGCAATGCTTTCATTTTCCAGTTAAATGATGGATTCATGAGTGCCTTGTAAGTTCTGCCTCACAGGTCACCTCCAGGGTGGGGCTGGGGGGGCAAAATTTTCTCCCATGAGCTACACATCGTCCCCCTACACCTCTGAGGTGAGTGTGACCCTTCTCTGCATCAGATCACAGAGCACAAACAGAGACAATCCTAAAACTCTCCTCCATGCATAGTTTTGCATTTGGCACATCCCGGAATCACCAGGAGTTCCGAGGGTTTTCAGACACAATAAAAAGAAAGTAACCAGGACTTCCGAAGGCTTTAAGCAATGTCATGGATATAAAACACGAGAAGCAACTCTAGAATGAGCAAATTTCACACAGTAAGTTCGCTGGTCATTGCTTAGATTTCTGGACCAGAAGAACCAAAAGCAAAGACAAGAAGAACAGACAGGGGCCCCGTGGGAACTCAAGCACAGGTGCGCTGCTTTCCGGGTACTCCTTTTCCCTGTTGCCTTTTTTTTTTTTAAGGATTTTATTTATTTTTAGAAAGAGGGGAAGGGAGGGAGAGAGGGAGACAGAGAAACATCAATGTGTGGTTGACTCTTGTGTGTCCCCCACTGGGGACCTGGCCCACAACCAGGCATGAGCCCCAACTGGGAATCGAACCGGCGATCCCCTGGTTTACAAGCCTGCACTCAATCCACTGAGCCACACCAGCCAAGGCTCCTGTTGCTTTTAACCTATCCTTTTAGTATTTCCTCCTCTTCCTCCCATCACACACTCAGCATAATCTAATACTGAGTTTCAGAGTTGCCTTAAAAAAATGATTTCAGAAGACAAAAGCTGACAGATGCTTGGGTGGGCTTGAAAAACAAAACAAAATACAACTACAATACCAAAAAGGTTCAGTGGTAAATTTTCCCTCCAGTTGTATAATCAGACCACACCCAACCGGAAGGGCCAAGGGTCGCAGGCTTCCTAGACCTGTTAACAAACAGCTTCTCAAGGAGCAGATCTTAGGCCGACATGGGTTTTCCTGATGACTCTGTTTTGACAGGAACTTAAATATTAATGTTTTGTATTATAAATAGGACCATTAATTCCCGACTTGCCTCATGTTCCACGGGAATTGAAGTTTTCACTTGAGGTCCTAAGAGATTCAAATAAAATCAAGCAGCCCTAGATGGTGCTTGCATGGAACTGACTTAGAATTTTACAGCACGCTACGGTTTAGACTTGGGGTCCTGCCTCCTGCCACGGCTCCTCAAAACCAGTGGTTTTGCCACAGATGTGCAAATATCCCGCAGGAACCCTAAGAGGCTTGCTCTAGGCCTTCTCCTGGGTCCGAAGCACCCAGAGAGGTGACCTGGGGAGGTCTCCAGAGGGCGGGCTGGATAAATTCACAAAGCTCTCCACATATTAATTGTACCTCCCCTCCAACTTTAGTTAATTCATAATACTATGCTGCCATCACCACCATCCATCTCCAGGACTCTGCATCTTGTAGGACGACAACTCTGTACCCATTAAAACACTCACTCCCCACTTCTCTCTCCTCTCAGCCCTTGGCAACCACCGTTCTACCTTCTGTCTATGATTCTGACTTCTCATACAGGATTTGTCTTGTTGTGACTGGCTTATCTCACTTATCATAATGCTCTCCAGGCCCATCCGTACTGCAGCCTACATTAGAACTTCCTTTTTAAGGCTGAGTAACATTCCACGTGTGTGCATACTCCACATTTTGCTTCTGCGTCCATCTGTTGACAGACACTTGGGTCGCTCACACATTTTAGATAAGGTGAGTGATGCTGATATGAATGTGGATACGCAAACAGCTCCTGAAGACCCTGCTTTCAATTCTTTTGGGTACGTACCCAGAAGTGGGATTGCTGGATCATGTGGTAATTCCATTTTTAATCGTTTGAGCAACTTCCGTGCCATTTCCCACAGTGGGCTGCACCACTTTACATTCCCACCAATAGTGCACAGGATTCCAACTCTCCTACATCCTCACCAATACTTGCTATTTTCTGATAGGTGCAACCCTAAGGGGTGTGAGGTGGCATCTTGCTGTAGTTTTGGTTTGCATTTCCCTAGTGATTAGAGAGGGGAAGCATCTTTTCATATGCTTACTTACTGACCAATTGTGTATATTCTTAGGAGAAATAGTCTATTTAAGTTCTTTGCCCATTTCTGAATGGGGTTGTTCTTCCACCTTATTTCTCAAACACCTGCAGAATACCTACTATGTGCTGGGCACAGCACTGTTCATTGTGACAGCCCATGAGGCAGGCGCTGATTTTTCCAGGGACATTTGCCCAAGGTCACAAAGCACTAGGATACAGACCCAGGAAACTTAGTTCCCACACTCGTGTGTGCAATTTCCGGGCTCTGTTGTCACAAGAAGAATCCCGTTCCTGCCAGGCAGGCCCCAGACGTTTAGTTCTTCCCTGCCACCTGAGTGGTTACTTGGGGTCAAAAAGACCCCTAACTGCTGAAAGTGAGGTGGCCCAGGTCCAGGGCGCCTACCTGGGAAGCAGCCCAGAATACCACGAATGTAAGAAACATGGGACTCCCATTTCCCAAGAGGGCCAGAAGCAGTTCTTCTAGGGCCTCTAACTGTCTGTTCCAGTCAAGGTATCCTCTGTAAGAAATTTCCCTGGGAAAGGGCCAGGGACACAGGCATAACACTTGGGCACGTGAGTGGTTATTTTGAGGAGAATGTGTCTTGCGTGTTCTACACCCAGGCAGATTTAAAAATAAGCAGGTTTCCAACATGTAAGGATGGGCCAATCTCTGAGGTTATTGAGTAAAGAGTCAACACTGTAAAGTCAATTACACTATTGACAGATACTCTTACAAGGAGATTTCACATCATAATTATATGCAGAGGAACCCAGCAAATACAAGCTGTGTAATGATCAGCTAATAAAAGTAACACTTCATCTATGTCAATAACGGCTGCGGAGTTAAGACAAACAAACATGGCCTTTGCCACTCAGTAGAGGAAAAAAAATCCCTGAAAGACAAATATTTTCACTTAAGGAGAAGTTGCTTAGACTCACACAGAAAACCTGTCACATAACGGCGGAGTAGGAAATTGGTCCTTAGTGGGTGCTAATGACTCCCTGGCCCTCCCTCCCTCCGGCCCCCGCTGAACTGACAGGGACGGCCACCACCGCAGTAAACATTTGCACACCCCCAGGCACCCTCGGTCACCACCACGTGGTCTGGCAGAGGACATTTGCTGTTGTTTTAGTCTCTGTGAGACTGCGTTCCTTTTAACCTCAGCTGAATTTGGGTCGACTGACACATGGCCAAACTGGAAAGATGTTAAATGGCCATGAATGTGAAAGAGCAAAGCAAGACTTTCTCCCCCAAACACGTCTTAATGAGTTTCACACACATACTGTTTCTGCAAATAGCTCTGTAGCTCTGCTTATGTTAACTTTCTTCTAAAAGCGCCTCCGTTCCCACTGTTTGCCAGGCTCTGGGGACATAAAGAGGGCAAAGATGTTGACACTAAGGGCCATTGACCTTACAGAGCTTGCAACACATCTTTGCCCAATGTCTCTTAAAACCGGGGCGGGAGATGCAGCCTTTGGACAGTGTGCCAGAAATGCATGGCGGCCTTGAACTGGTCAGGTCTATTCCAACGGTGACCTGTCTTATTCCAGCAAACTTGGTTGAAATGATTCTGCTCCAAACTCCTATGGTCCCAGGAAGGTCACTCTTAGACTACACAAGCTTCAGTGGCGGGCAGGCTATGAGCTAGTGGTGCCACTAAGAAGCTGCTGTCACTGAGCCCCAAACCCCCTCTTCCACAGGGTTTCCTACAAAGGGGCTGGGGCGGGGCTGTGCAAGCCACATCTCTGCTGCCCTACCTGGCTCCATGTTAGGCTCAGATGACAGGTGCCCAGAGAGACCGGGGAGGGGTGGAGGAAGAAGGGCCATGCTCCTTCCGGGGCATCTCCCCCTGCAGTGGCTGCTGAACCCACTCTGGTTCTTCCTGCACTCGGAGAACCAGTTTCCTCCTGTCCTCAGAGGCACCTGCATCAGCAGGAACCTTGTCCTCAGAGACCCCTTTGGTCCTCCCAACATCCCTCCTCTGAGCTCAGAGATGCCAGCCCCAGCTGAGCAGTGCCTGCCCTGAGGTCTGAGGCCCAGCTCAGGGAGGCCCCCACCCCAACCACTTCCCTGCTTCCCCCCAGCCCAGGGGAGGCTTCCTGCAAGGGCTCACTCCCTCCTCGATATCCTGACTTCTCCTTTTACACTGCCGGTTACTCAGTTAACACCTTCTCCATGGTCAGTGGTCTTCACACTGAAGTCTCCCTGTGTGCGTACCCATCTCCTACATGTTTTCTGTCTCTGGACTGGACCTGAACGCTGTTCTGTGGTCTCTGACTGTGGCAGGAGCCAAAGCGGGGTGCTCCACTGGACTGGGTGAGTGGGAACTTGTTTTTAACCAGAAACAAGGTTTTCCTCTTTTACTGTAGTGCTTTGTTATCTTTGCACCAGAAATAAAAAATCTGGGCTTTAAATATGCCTCTCCAGAGTCAGTCAGTAAAACTGGCAATAACATATGGCATGAGGATAATCATTTTAATTAGGGTTACCACCCCACCCCCTGCCTGGTTCTCTCATGCCCGTCCGCAGGGACGGCTGGACCCACAGGGACAGCTACTCTGGAGGGCACCCAAAGCAGCTCTAGATGACAACCTGGAAGTCTGTGCTTAGCATCTGCTAATGGAAATGTGGTTGCTCTGTAGGCAGGCAGTCTACGGGCTCAGAGCCTTCCCAACCACCCAGGTAAAACAGAGGTGAGGCAGGAAAGACTTTCCGAGTGGAAAACAGGGCACATCTCTCGCTGAGGAACAGTGCTGATGTTCTGGCTTCAGGAAAGGGCTTACCATTTATGAGGTCAAGAACTACCAATCTAAGAACAACAAGGAAAGGAACTGGACCAAAAGGCCCTTTCTGTATGTTTTTGGAAAGTGTCACCACGTCGGTTTAGCAGAAATAAGAAGTACTTTTGTAATTTCTATTACTGGTCTCATTCCTCCCAGGTTCCCTCCTTAGGAGGGGCCACCAGAGCGAGGCCATCAGTCCAGAATCTAACGAACAACGTGCTCACCACTTCCTTCTACCCACCTTACCCTGATTTCTCTGAATTAAAAATAAAACAAAACAGAAAACTTAATATGATTTATCTTCATGTCCTCAGCACAGGGAAGCCAGGATAATTTGATAGTCTGAGGAGGAGGAGCTGGCATTTAGATGGGGGTCCCGGGGAATTACTTGGATTTTCAAGCATCCGAACCAGGTTTATTGTGGTCCCTACTTAGTGCCCAGGTCTCTCCATCCCGTCAAGCGGCCCCCGGGGGGACCCTCCCACTCCTCGGGTGGGCCTGGCCCAGCACACGCCGCCCTTACCTCACGGGGGCCGTCATTCCGATGGGAGTGATTGGCAATGGCCGGACTCCGGGAAACAGCCCTCGGCTCAGAACCCGTGCTCCGTTTTGTATCACTCCTGGGGGGACTGGAAAAGAAAAAGGAAAAAGACACCACACGTGAATTTGACTGTGAGGACTTCCATTCTGAGCCAGAAAGTTTGGGTGGAGAGAGAAAGAGAAAAAGAACAGCGAGAGAGTCAAAGGCCCAGAGAGCAAGCGGAGGCAAAGACACACGCACACGGAGTCAGAGTTGAGGATGCCGAGAGCGACACACAGAGAAAGACACAGCTCAAGAAGGGAGATTCGGCCGGACAGACCAACAGCTTACAGCCGCTTCAGACATTCTTTTCTCGCGTTTACTAAATACACAGAAGCTCTTGTCACCTGCCAGACCCTATCAAGATCTCAAGAATTCGGGACAAGGGAATCAGGTGCCAAACAAAAGCACTTCCTCATGCTTCTTGGGTCACGGTCAGAGGCTGGGAACAGCCTTCTACCTGCCCTTAGTCCTGCGGGAGGGAAAGACAGCTAGAAGTAATCGCACAGCTGGTTTCAAAGCCACTCGGGCACCTCGGCGCCCACAACACGGTTGGCCCTCCCTGTATCTCCGCCGCCTGAGGACGGCCTCAGTGTTGTTCTTGGGCAGGAAGGGTGGACAGCGAGGCTCTGGCTTGTGCCTCAGATCACCCATGCCCGACTTGCTCCCTCCTGAGGCTTCTCTCCAAGCCAATCTCCTGAGTGCCCTCAACACTCCACCTTCTCTAGCCAACGCACCCAACCCTAAGCCATCCTCGCCAGTGGCCACCAGATCCTGTCCATTGTCCTACAAGCTCACAGAGGCTTCACACCCACGTGCATTTGTCTGAGGGTTTGCACAACAGCGCAACCCCCAGGAATCCCTGGTAGGGGACTTTCCCTGCCTGCCCTCCCCAGCAGCAGATTCCTGTGGTTCAAGCTAATGTTTTGACTGCACCTACCAGCACCCCTCCATGTGTCTGTGGGGCCAGGCGAGAGAATCCTGGTGCCCCGGGATTTAATTTCAGGTTTTCTCACGTGACTGTGCATGCCCCACAATCTCTCCTTCCCTCTCTGCGCAGTGCTCACTAAGACCCCTTCTGCCACCAGTACCCTAAGCGTCCCGAGCTTTGGCTGTGTTCCTGCAGCCCTGGCACGGTTTCATACAGAAACAAGGTGAATAAACTGAGCTTTTTCAAAGACCACACCAAAAAAAAAAAAATCTAGAAAACCATGTATTCCAAAATGGAAAGTACTCTGGATATTAAATTTTTAAAGCCGATATTACTTGTATAGGACAAATACTTTTTACAAAACACATACATACTCTTTACTCATACAAATTTTAGGTCTCTGACAGAATGTGTACATAAATATTTCAAACCTTTCATCACGCAGGATGAGTGTCCACTCTTGAATATGGGGCAACTTTACAGGCTGATGGCTGGGGCATTCTGGAGCCCCTGCTGGCACTTTTGCCATTTGTGTTATGGGTTGGCAGAAGCCCTTGTTACTAGCTTTAATAAAAGGTGGGGCTGGGAGATAAAATTAAACTAGTGGCTAAAGTCAGTGCTATTAGTGCTGTTTCTTACCAGATTTAATTGTGAGAGTGGGCTTAACTAGATCAGGAATTCCTGTTCACCACTCACTGTTAGCCTGATTTCAGATAATAGATCACCAAAGGCAGGAGACTCACCAAGTATCTTAAAGCATGAAACCTGTTACCATGTGATGATATTGCAGCTGATCACCATACTTTGCTTAGCTGATGAGTTGTCCATAAGAAAGAGCCACTAAAATTTCTATTACCTGATTTACACAATCTGGTTTCAAGACTTCCTGTGAAGCTACAAGGCACAGAAGTATTGACATGCAGACAGGGATCAATGGAACGAACTAGACTCCCCCACATGCGGTCAACTGGTTTTTGACAAAAGTATCAAGAAAACATCATGGGGAAAAGGAGAATTAGAACGACGGACAGTCCTTCTGGAAAAAAAATGAACCTTGTTCCTAACTTCATACTAAATATGAAAGTTAATTAGAATTAGGTCATAATTAAATATGACCTAAATATAAGAACTAACATCATAAAACATTGAGAAGAAAATATAGGGGGAAAAATCTCAAGAATTCTCAAGGAAAGACAAGCAAAACCCAGCAGAACTCTGGGGCGTATGGACAGGTGCTCCAGGTCATACCTGCATGTCGTCCAAAAGGTCAGGCTATCTGTTGGCCTTAGGGGTGGAGGGAAAAGATTTTTCAGTTACTCGGCTGTATGGTCCTCTCCTCAAAACGGCAGATAACCAGCCTGACTCTGACACTACTACCTGCCACATCAGTCCCCAGGGATCTCGTCAAGAGCAGCAAGCGAATTGGATAGAGCAGACCACTTGATAGATAAATATTTAAAACCCGTATCACACTCATAATTCTTGTCAGTAAAAATGATTACCGTCCCATATACAGATCACATCAACTAATGGATTAAATCTTTTACAAGTACCTGCCTATGTATCAGGTGAAGGGGACACAGGGCCACCACAGGTCAGTGGGACGGAAAGAGGGTGAGAGGCAGTGAGAGGACACGAAGCTGAATGCTGAGGCAGGAAGCCTATGTGTGTGAAGGATGGAGACCCCTACCCCAAAGTAAGGGGTCTCAGGGAAGACTTCCTGGAGGCAGAGGAACAACAAACACAAGGCCTGGAAGTGACAAAAAGCACACTATACACGGGAACTAAAACTAACTTTGCTGAAGCATACCGTTCTAGCGGGAAGGAGGTGCATTTGGATCTTACCCCATGGATCCCGAGAAAATCAGTAAAGGGTTCTGAGGAGGAACGTGACCTTAGTTAAGCACAGTGGCTCAGAGCCAGAATGTGGTGTTGGACGATCTGGGTCTGCGTCCCATCTCTGTCATTTACTGCCTGTGTCCCCCGAAAAAGCTACTTAAGTAAGATGAGGGCCAAAAATGGTATTTATCTCACAGAGTATTTGCAGACCTAACTGAGTTAATAAAGGTACTATTATTTAGAAAATTATATGTTAGTTATCTGTATTATCGCCATCATCAGCACAATATCCAAAGAGCAAGCCCCAGGCAGCCGTGCTTTCTCCAGGTGAGCCGAAAGCCCATTAAGAACAAGATGAGAACAAAGCCAGACTATGCGGGAAGGACTTGGCCATCTTCCTGGTCACAAAGTTGCCAAAAGAACAACCACCACTGTCATGTGGCTTCCGTTCCCCTGTCTGTAACCTGCCAGTCCCCCTGGGGCAGGACCAGGGAGCTCTGGGATGTGGGGAGAGCAGGTGGAGTCCCAGCACATGCTCTCGGGGACTCTGCATAACCAGTGAATCACCTGCCAGTCGTAAGAGAAAGCAACCCCGAGGACAGTGCCCCATGCCCAGAACCTTGAGCACCAGGGGCAGGCCCAACAGGAAGGGAAATGAGGAAGCTAGCCCTCCCCCAGTACCGACGGGAGACCATGTTCTTTTGACGCTCGCCTCATTTCAGCCTTCACAGAAGAAGTATCCCATCGTCGCTAAGAGAAAACGTGGGGCAACACAGCCTTCATCCAAAGACTTGCCTCATCACTAGCGCTATGGCTTTGGACAAGTGCCAAAACCTTTCTGAGCCTCAGTTTCCTCACCTGTGAACCTCGCATAAACATGCCTCACAGGACAGTTCTGAGGATTACATGAGACAGATTACAGAAATTGCTTAGCGCAGAGGCTGGCCCATCACATAAGCTCATCATCACCACCATCACATGTTCATCTTCCCACCATCCCGCCTCACTTCTCCAGCATACTCTTGTTAATTATCTGCCAGGCACAGGGCCGAATGAGGTCAGGGCACAGGGAAATGCTTCCAGCCTCTGGTGCTTTTTGTAGTTATCCCTAACTCTGCATTCACCCATTAAAACATCGTCCTGATTAATGAACTGCATTCACTTCAAAGAGAATCTCAGGGACAGAGCTACCCCGCGGCATTAAAAGGCTTTCCCTGAGCTATTTCCTGAACCTCACAAGACTCCTGGCAGGGAAGCCAGGCTCTGCTTCTGAATCCTGGAGCTTGTTCTCAAAGGAGCGGCAATGATCGCCGGCTCCGCCAACACTAGCATTTCTCAGTCCTTATCATTGGCAGTGCGCGTCGTGGTGGATGTGTTCCTATTTGCTCCCTGACTGCCAGAAACCAGCCGTGACCCTGAATGGTTCCCCCCTTCCTCCTTTCTGTCTCCGTCCCCGAGAGTAGGGAACAAGGCTTCTGAAGATGAATCCCTGGCCGTCTACAATGGGCGAGAACGGCACTCCAAGGTCCACGCATCACCAGTTTTTGATTCTGAGATCCTGAAGGAGCATGGGGTCCATTCCTCGGCCTTTTCTACTAGCACATCTATCTTTCCGTTCCTTGTACTCCACATTTCCCTCGAAGTTATCAAAACACTGAAAGCCCAAGCCATTTACCATAGGGGTCCCCAACCCCTGGGCTGTGGCCCAGTACTGGTTCGTGGCCTGTTAGGAACCGGGGCCGCACAGCAGGAGGTGAGCGGAGGGTAAGCTAGTGAGCAAAGCCTCCCTTGCATTACCACCTGAGCTCTGCCTCCTGCCCTCCCCTCCTGTCCGTGGAAAAATTGTCTTAAACTGGTCCCTGGGGCCAAAAGGTTGAGGATGGCTATTTAACAACCAGGGCACCCCACCCAATGTACTAAATTACACCTAGGCTCCAGCCAGAGACGAAATGTAATAAGAAACTGGAATTTACAAATCGACTGGTAGCTAGGGTTTGTGGCTCTCACTAGAAACGGCACAGGCCTCCAGGACACCCCTTTTTGTCGTATCATTCGGTGTTGAGAGGCAAGAAGACACACACCTGAGACCCTCAACTTGCTTGAACCAGGTGCCAAGGCCATCAGCGGTGGAACGGATCAACCACTTTCTCTTAAGTTAACGGACTGACTCAAAACCGACTTATTTTTAACCAGCAAGAAAGTAACACTCACACCCGAAGGAGAGTCGAATCACGCAGCACTGCTCCCTGTGATCTGAATGTGATCACCTTGAGGACCTAAAAAAGTCTGTGGCACAAGACAAACCTCCCTCCATGCTGTGCCCCCCACCACCCGCACTTCCCCACCCCAGCTTCCCCCCTGATGCTTAGCTTCCTTGCTTTTCACAGCTTCTAAAATTAACCTCTGAGCTCCTACCGCTGCCTTTGGAGGGCAGCCCTGGCTAACGCTACCAGAGGCCAGAAGCTGAGCAGCCAGGTGATCTGACAATCCTTCCTTTTCCTCCACCTGCTTACTTGGACGGGTACTGGGGAAGCGCCTGCAAGAGGGGAGCCGCCTTCCTGGTTGTCTCTCTTCCCCGAAGCCTGGTGTGTCTGAAACAGTCCCCAGTCCCAGGCAGGGTACAGAACGCACCCATTTTGTTGTTTTGTTTATCTGGAGTCCTCTCTGGGAACATTCCAACCAGGGATTACATAAGCCTTTGAAGATGAGTAATGGTGATCTGACTTCTCCTGGCTCCTAAGCAGTTCCTCCACTGGGGTTCAAGATGACTCACAGGGCCTGTCAAAGGGGACTGCGAAGCCCGTACTTAAGTAGACTGGAGAAGCTTAAATTAGTCCACACAGCCACTCTGGGGGGGAGGGGGGGGTGGAGGTGGGTGCATTTGACTGCAGGCATAACCTAAAGCCTCAGAGCTACTGAGGCAGCCACACTCTGCACCGATTTTTCTGGTAGTAGTGTCCTATCTAGCATAGGAGACACCATGGCACTCCGGTAGAATGTTCCCCACACTGCTAACTGGCAAAGTCTGAAGAAGATAATGCCACCACCGGTGCTTCCAGCGGGCACGGCACATGACACAATGCTGGAGCCTGAGGTTTCTATTAGACGCACACTGCTGTTTCACTGAAAGGGATGCATCGGCTGCAGTGAGAGGTGAAGGCGGGGAGCCCACAGGGGGTCCAGCTTGAGTAACACAGGGCACACTGAGCTCCCTGGGGGCAGTGTGGGGCTCACCAGAGATCAAGGGGCTTGGCTGACCGAGGTTCTCACAAGCTCCTTGAGTTATTTCCTTTGCATGACCTACTCAGCTCAGGCCCTGGACGGTGGCCGGTCTGCCAGCCCGAGCCTGCTTTGAAGATGCCGAGCAAGGGCAGGATGAGAAGAAAAGATGTAAGTGGTTACTGTCTGGTGACCTGAAGTGGGGTGGCTACGAAGGGCGATGACAAAGGAAAAGCCTTTCAAGCCATCTGGGCCATCCTCTTACAGCTGGGAGAAACAGTGGCAGACTGATTAGGTTGGTGGCCTGGTTCAAACAGGAGCACCCAACAGCCTCAGAAGTGAAAACAAGAGGCTGGACATAGTAGCACCCAGACCCAGGCCCCAGAGCAGCCCGGGGGGCAACACAGGTAGGCAGTGCACAGACAGGAGCCCGCACTCCCCAACGTGGGCAGTGTCAGGATTGGAGCCTGGGTGATGGACGCACGCACGCAAACACCACAAGGCAGGCTGCCCACACTCCATCAGGGCGGCTGGGTGTCGGCCACCTTTGAACCTTTCTGCTGAGGATCCCCTCTCACTCTCTCTAGGCCCTGGGCAAAGCTGGCTGAGCAGGGCATGGCCATCATTTAGAGACATCATTATGTCTCCCTTTGGGAGGCAAGGCCTGCATCCAATCCCAGGGTGAGAAGCGCTAGGCAGCGTAACATGAAAACGAAGGGAGGCAAAGGAAGAGAGGGGCAGGGAGGAGTGAAGGGAGAGCGGAGTACGGAGACACAGACAGCTGGGACTGAGGTCACTGGGAGGCTGGGGGGCAGCAGCCAGCTCGGCTTCCCAAGTACATGGAGCAGACACTCAGAGCTCTAAACTCTAGGGCTGCCGCAGCCCACTGACTATGCTCTACCTTGACTTCCAGGGGGCTTTACTAGGGCTTGGGGCCAGAGGGGACAGTGAAGATGCAGGTGGTGTCATAACCCTCTCCCTCGCCTTTAAATTTGCTTCTCTGCTGCTCCTCCCACGACGTCCATGGGCCTCCCTGCCCCTGCCTTCCCCTGAGCCCCCTTGGCATGGGGCCTTCGGGAAGGCGGTGCTGGGCTCTCACAGTGGTGAGAGTGAGAGGAAAGCCTCCGAAAAATGAGCCTCCAGCTTCAACACACGAACACTGGGCTTTGAAAACTCAAATTCAGCATTTCAAAGCAAACAAGACTGTGGATACCCTGAAAAACACTCACACACAGTTTGAGTGTGATGGTGAAGGAGAGGGAAGAAGTTCATTTAGTCAAGAGAGCATTAAAAACCATTAACTTGTCAATGATCAGGAAAAACCTTTTCCTGTTCTACCTGTGGCCAAGCATCCAGTGATGTGGACTGCATGGAAGTTGCTGAGCATCTGTTAATGGCTCAGTCCTCTTGCCTTCCCCTCTTAACTCCATTATTCCAGTTCATCAAAAGTGCTTTTTTTAAAACCAACGCTCACAGTGTACGGGGGTCGGATGCTAAGGAAGAGACCGGGATCTCACACGGCTCTGATGCCATCAGTGTGTTCCCCCGCAGCTGACTTATGCAACCATGGACTTTAGAAACCATTTCAGACTGCAACTTGATTCTAATATGGTCTGTCTTCTTTCTGCAATGTCGTCTGAGAATGCAGCTTTTTAAAAATATTCTTCTGTAACCTCACACATCACTAAAAACCACACTATCGGTGAACTGCTAGTTGCAGGACTGTGCCTGTTACACATCTCCTGAGCAGTGGTCGCTTCTCGGGGGTGGAGGACCTGCCATTGGAAGGGCTAGCAGTCTCAGGTTCCCATAGAGAGACTGAGGATTCTGTACCTTTCGGAGCGGGTAATGGCAGCACCTGGCGGAGGGACAGTCCCCCCTGAGAATGCTTGGCTCTATCTTTTGGGTCTGTTTTTTTTTTTTTTTTTTTTTTTTAAGAAAGGAACAAGTAAGAAAAGATGGCGTCAAATTTCCTAAAGCTGATGGAAGGAAGGCTGCCACAAGTGCAGGGCTGGGAAGGACGATCTGGAACTCCACACCAGTGCACTGCTAAGAGACAACCTGTTGTGAGTCTGAGGCTGGATGCTCTTCTGGGGGAAGCATTATCAACTCCAAAAGTGGGGGTTCCCCTGGCTCAGGAGGCCCTCCAGTCCTTCGAGAGCCAGGGCCCCCAAAGAGGTGAAGGCTCGGCCATAAGAATGAGCCAGGGGGACACCAGCCCCTGGTGTTTCATGGGGCCTGTGCTTCACATCATCACCTGTTTCCTCAACAGGAGGCTGCAATGCAGCAACATCCTGAGGACGAGCTGAGCAGACCCAGGGGGACAAGCTGGCTGTCTGCTCAACAGGGTTGCGGGGAGCGGGGCATGGGCAAAGTAACTAATCTCCAGTCAAGAGGAAGAAGGGACAGACATCTCCATGTAAGGCCATTTTTCATCACTTGGTAAGAAGAGCTTTCTAAAGCTATGTAGTCTCGCTCTAGACGTGAGGAAAGGAAACATTAGGTGGTGGACAGAAAAGTTCAAGGAAGGCAAAGAGCTGTCTCACGCTTGACCTTGCTCAACAGCGACAGCAGGTGATGAAGGAGCCCTGCTCTTCTCCCAATGGCGGCCTACAAGGCTGGCGGAGCGACACCGAGGGCACCATGGGGGCCCATTTCAAGGCTGCTACAAGCCCCTGCACAGCACCCACCTTAGCCAGACTCCCCCTCCTCTCCACCGATGATACAGTGCCAGCCGATGATTAATGAGATCCCAAAAGGGAAAGAAATTTCTAAACACGGGCAGCGCTCACTCCAAGACTGTGAGGCTGGCCCCCTGTCGTGTCTTCCTGCAGAAACTACAAAGTCACAAAGGCAATTCCTGCAGGAGCAAAGAAGGTCTCTCCACGGGGACTCATTATGGGGTCCGCTTCCCTTCCCCCAAGTCTCAGGTCCTGAAATATTACAACGTTGTCATCTTGGAAACACACCTAAGCATTCATTCATCCGTGCCCACACACGGCTGCGTGTTTGTAGGCACACACGTGTCGCTATGCACTGAGGTCGCTTTAAACGGGTTCAACAAGGGAAGTTCTGCAGGAGCGTTATTAGTTCTCCCTATGGCCTGGTATACAAATGAGAAGGTTAAGTTCACAAACTGTGGTGCTGAAGGCTATAGAAATAGCTACTCACAACCTGCTTGTATCTCAGGGGGAGAATTCAAAAGCATCATGGCACTGGCAGCATCAATGTCAGGATCTGGAAAAGTCAACCAATAAATAACATTATTTACAACGGGGCCGGTGTGTGTGTCTGGCTTTTTCCCCCTGTACGATATAGTTTATGAATGCAACAGAGAAAAAAAAAAACGTCCAGAAACCAGATGAGCTATCCCAAAGGTGACATTCTTCCCCCGTGGATTTGAGAAGAAGGAAGGTATTCTAGAACGAGATTTAAGGGGCAGGTCCCTAAGTTTTTCAAACAAAGCAGGGCCTCTTCTCATGTGGCTCATTTCGTGATTTGCACTGTGTGTCCCTGATAACGTGCTGATCTATGCACCTGCACGGCCTGTGCCCTGGGGTGCCAGCGCAGGAGCGTGGGGTGGCAATAGGCAGCTCAGCCGCAGGAATCTTCAATGACCTGGGGAGGCTCGCAGCACCAAGGAGAGAAAGCATTAAACACACCTGCATCGAATGAGATGCAGACAAGATGTTTGGTCATTTCCATCTGTCAGCAGAATGCAAATTGCATTTTACAAGAGTGTGTGTGTGTGCACACTCAGTGGTGGTAGAGGGGGTGAAGCCATCAAAAACACACACTTAAAACATACATAAAGAAATTAAAGTTACGATGTGGAGGGCACAATGTTTGCTTCTGCATCTATCGTTGCTTTTAATATGGGGCCAAAAAAAAAAAAAACTCATCACTTCATCACTGTAATTCTTAATAGGTTTCTGAATCCTTCCTGATCCACTGATCGACAGATGGCAGGTTATACAGAGACAGAGAAAAATATTATCCTTTTATAACTAAATTCATTTTCCTCCGAGAAACAGCGGCGCTGCTGCTATGGAAATGAAAGCCACCATGGCAACGGTAAACAACCCCCGAGAATGGTCACTGAATAGGCTGAAAAGAACATCTGCCCCAGCCTTGCGTCCCAGCTGCCCTGGGGCGAAATTCGCTAATGGTGCGGCGACATCGCCACAGAAGCCCGCCTGTGCCCTGTCCAAATAAATGAAGTGTGCAATTGAAGTCGACATCAAAATGCCTGTCCTTGCAGATTACCTCTGTGTCCGCTAAACCTGATGACAAATGGTGGGGGACTGGTGCAGGGGGTGGGGAGGGATTGCACTTGTCAGTTTTTGTACAAATTACATACCAAAAAATTCAATTTACTACTAATGGCTCCATGGCACTTTATTTGGGGTATTATGCTAGAAAATGACTTCAAAAAGTACATTTTTCATACTTTATATGTGCAGTTTAATTCCAAAGGAGTCATGCGAAGCAGCAGAAAGCCCCACGAGTGATTAATAATACAGATGATGCTGGTTCCAGAAGACAAAGTCTCAGAGAGAAGTAAAGGAACTTTACTCTGCAAGCCCTTTTCTCTGTGGCCTGCAGGAGGCCCGTTACTTACACTCTGTAATGGAGTGAAAGTTTATTTTAACAAGTACATTGTAGGAGAAACAGGTAAATTAACTTGTTTGGCAATTCCCGGGGTGAAATTCCTCAAAGTCATCACTCCCCACGGACAGTAAAACATATATTAGTTGAAGGGTGAACAGAAAACCTGGCGGTGCCACTCACTGCTCCCCGCGTTCTGGCCGCCCCAGCACCTGCTGCCAAGACACTGACAGCCCACAAGCCAAGCCTCGGGGGGCGAGCAGCCTGGGAGATGCTGTGGAGGGGTACAGTGGGGGGCTTCTCCCACCCCCTTCTACTCTCTCTTTTTGAAAAGGGCCCTTTCCTACCTGGGGGGGGCCGGCCTGTTTCTTTCAGCTGTTTCTGCCACCTTTGGGAATGCAAGTGCCGCAGGCAGCTGTATAGTCCCTGCCTCCCCTGGCGACTCTCACCAGAGTTTTCCTGAGCTACCAGGAGGTTTGGTGGGGGGCAGAGCAAGAGGAAGTACAGGAATACAGGTAAAAAGCCAGGACTCTTTTCCTATTTTATTGTGCCAGAAAATTAAAGAAAGTACTCGCATATTCTTCAAAAACACACTGGACCTCAGGAGGAAGGCGGAAAAGGCATAATGGGAAAAAAGAAAAAGAGGAAGAGAGACCTGAAGTGAAAAGAATATTAATAAGAAATTATTGATATTCTTATGAATAAATTTAATTAATTATTCTTATTAACTAGAAATTAACACTCATGAACTTCACAGAACCTAAGGGGCGACCTGAGGAGTTCTCTAGACCCACACAACATCCGCCCACAGCCCCACGGAAGCCAAATGAACACACGCCGTAAGTAAAAACGACGCTTTAGGATGGGTCACCCCATCCTTCCTTCCACCCAGATCTGCCACACCTCCGGCCCGCACAGACGAAAGTGCTGGCGCTACGTGGCACTCCCGCTGGTCTCCAGGCGGTCAGGGGCAGGTGCCATGCCCAGTCTTCTCTCGAGCTCACTCGTAACCTGTACCTACAGCCCCCCCTCTCCATTCTGAACGGGTCGTTCCTGGGGTGGGGGGAGGGGCTATAAGCTTGAATATGAAACCCTATGGGCAGAATGGAATGAAGGGCAAGGAGTGGGACTCCCCCGCTCCCGCGCCCAACATTTTGGCAGGCAGATTGGCAAATGTGAGAACTGCAAATGGTCTGAGAAAACGTGCTCACGTGTTTACGCAAATGTGCACGCACAGCGGCGGCCCTCCCCAGGGGTTACAGTGAGCGCCATCCTCGGTGTATAGTTATTGAGTTCTGACAAATTTTACTCCAGTGCTTCCATCGCCATGAGGGAGACACAGAGCAGAACAAAGACAGATTTCTATCAACCCGAAGTTCTCTCCAGCCCCTTTGCAGTCATCCCTGCCCTTGCCAGAGCAACTACTGCCTGGCTCTGTTATTCATCCGCGATGTGGTCATCAGTGGTTCATTTTTTTATGGCCGCTATTACTGAGTGGTCTTCTGTTGTGTGGATATGCTACACTTTCTCTAGCCACCTGTAGGTGGACATTTGCATTGTTTCCGGTTTTGGATTTTACAGAAGAGCTGCTAGGAACTTTTGTACCGGTCATTCACAAACATGTGTTTTCATTTCCCCTGTGTAATTGCTGGTAAGTGGATGTTTAACTTTCCAGGGCAGTGATTTTCAACTGGTGTGCCACAAGAATTTTTAAAACATGCAATACCTGACTAGTTAGTCAGGGGCACTGACCTCTTTTCTCTTAGATTATCAAGTGAAAAATGACAACAGCTGACACAACAATACCCATGTGGTGTGAATGCCTCATCTTGAACCATAAATACCGGGGTCTATAATAGTCACATTTTATTGGTCACATCACATAATAAGGTTGCGTCTGATTGGTTAATTATTGGCACCAGAAATTCTTATACGTACAAGCATAGGCACCTGATTTTTAAAAAAAAAGTTACTTTGGAGCAAAAATGGTAAGTACTTCTATAATAATTAGTTTACGCGTGCCATGAGATGAAAAAGGTTGAAAATTACTGTTCTAGGGCAGGGTCCCCAACCTTTTTGGCACCAGAGACTGGTTTTGTGGAAGAAAATTTCTCCATGGGAGGGCAGGGGCGGGGAGAGGAGGTGTAGCTCAGGAGGTAACAGGAGCAAAGCTTGCCCTCTGCTCACCTCCTGCTGTGTGGCCCAGGTCCTGACAGACCACAGACCTGTATTGGTCCCAGGCTCGGGTTAGGGACCTCTGTTCTAGGGGATTGACAAACTCTTTCCCTAAGAGGCTGTACCATGTACAAGAGTTCTAGTTGCTCCACATTTTTTGTCAACACTTGAAATTGTCAATCTTTTAAAATTTTAGCCACTCTAGTAGGTATGTAGTGGTATTTCATTGTGGTTTTAACTCGTATTTCCCTAAGGACAAATGACGGTGAGCATCCTTTCATGCATTGAGCGGTCATTTGTATATCTTTTTTTTTGGAAAAGCCTGTTCAAGGTTGTGCTCGTTTAAAAAATTAAGTTGTTCAACTTCTTACGACTATAAGATTTCGTGGAACATTCCAGATGGACGTCTTTTGTGATAGGTTTTTTCTCAGTCCATGTCTTGTTTATTCAGTTTCTTAATAGTGTCTTTTAATAAGAAGTTTTAAATGATCATGAAGTCCAGTTTATCCATGTCCTTACAACTCAGTGCTTGCTACATGTCCCCACTAAGAGATCTGTGCCTACTCCAAAGCCGCAAAGATTTCCTCCTGAGGAGTGTCTTTTATTCTCTTTGTTGGTATATCAAACATAATGTTATCTGGGATCAACACCCAGATTTACAGGTAAATGAAGATGAAGGTAACCAACCAGGCCTCTTCCTTCATCCAGAAAGCTAGCTAAGCGCAAACCAAGAGCTGTGCAGACCCACGCCCGAGGGATCCTACACTAAGTCGGTGGCTCCCGATCAGGGACGATTTTGTGCCCCTTCCCTCCAAGGGCATATGGCAATGTCTAGAGGCATTTCTGACTGTCATGAATGAGTGGGAGGGGGAAGGTGCTACTGGCATCAAGTAGATAGAGCCCAGGAGAGCTGCTCAATATCCTGGGTCTACTACAGGCTAGCCCCCCACAGCAAAGAATTACCCAAACTGTGAGCAGTGCGGAGGTTGAGAAACTCCGTACTAAGCTTACAGACACCTGCGCTGGAGTTAAGAAAAGCAGTTCTTAGAACCAAACGCTCTCCAAAAGATCACATCAAAAGTAAACAAATGGGTGTAAAATTCACTTTGCTGTCGATATCTCCTTTTTCCCTTTTGCAAAGCCCCTAGGTGTGGGTTAAGAGAGAGGATATCCACCTTTGCGCCCTTGAAACCATGGAAGGAACAGCTGCCGTCTTCGGCCGCTATTGCAGCCGATCGAGCTATCTATCCCGGCCGCCTCTGATCTGGAAGGCGGCAGAGCAGGGGGGTGCTGTCAGGTCTGCCGAGGTCACTCCCCATGGGTACTTCTTCCACTCCCCTCCTGGCCGAAGGCTGCCAGGATGGCATTCACCGTTGCTGTGAACTGCAAACATCTGAGGGTTCTCACAGCCGGACGGGGACAAAGTGGTACTGCTGAGCCCAGGGGCCAATCTTCACGACTGACGGGATTTTAGGGAACAAAAGCCTCACACAAAGATTGACTCCAAGTTGTGAGTTCAAAAATCGTCCTTAGGGTGGGAGGTGGAGTTAGAGAACACCAAGAGCAATCAACCCCTCTCCTCCGAAATGCCGCTGTGAAGAAGGACTCCAGATTCTTGCTACTCTGAAGAAAGGAGGTGAGTTAGGACGAACTATTAAGCAAGTTGAATCTAAACAGCTGTTTGATCTAACACAAGATCATCTAAACCAAGCTGGGGGGAGGGGAGAGAAAGGGAATGATCTCTATGTGCACTTTAGGTCTCATTTGGCTCCCACTCTTCCCTCTTCGGAAACTTTCTCAGCTTAAAACCAGTGACTAGTGACCTCTCAATGAAGAATGTGCTGGTCCCAGGAGCTGGGTCACCACCAGCTCTGCACATCAGGAACACGTTTATTCAAGTCAACCGCACATGGGGGGCAGCCCTCTCTCCTGTGCAAACTGCTCATGTGACACCCCTAACTCCACATCATGCACAGCGGGATTTGAGGAAAAGGTTCTGGAAGGTGAATTCACAGCTCAACGTGTACACTGGGTTGGGAGTCAGATGCCAAGGGTTGCCCTCTCTCTATGTCTCAAATGCCCCATCTCCAGTGGGGCATTAGGGTGGCTGAGCTGGAGGTCCTCCCAGGGACTCTGACTATGAGCCAATCGCTGTCACTACTGCTTCCCTGCTTGAGAGACAAAGGAAAGCTCATTGACACTCTCTAAGCAGGTGCTTCCAACTTCTGTCTCCCATGGACACCAAGAGATGCTGTAACTTCGATGTCTTCTGAGTCCCTGAATTCTAATGCCCCATTTGCTTCTGCAAAGGCATCTGCATTTCGTGGCCTCTTTTTCCAAATCTACGTTCCCGATGAACACAACCCTGCGAGCCCTCTCTCGGACCACTATAGGGTCTACCCTTCTCCTCTTAGCCAAGACACTGCCACACCTCTATTATCTGGCCCTGTCGTCTTCCGGATGACAAGGACCAGTTGATGGAAATCTTCCTAGCAGCTGCCTGGGAGCGACCAGGAGGAGAACCATGTGGATCGAGCCTAACAATACACAAGATCTAAAATTCTAGAACTTGGAAGACTAGGGCAGCAAAGGTGACAGGAGACCCAGAGCGGGTCATGGGTTATAACCACTGCCGCAGAGGTGGGGCGTTCTGGTGCGGTTGTTTGGTGTGGGAAGCTTTGGGGTAGCTGTTGTCTGTGGTGACCTAAAACACATTTTTTTAACTTCTTGTAGGTGAATGAGAAACTGTATGTTCCTCAGAAGTGTCTTCCCCTCCGCACCCCATTCAGGTGTAAATTCACTTACTGATTCTTGCCTCTCTGGGGAAACTCAGTGCCATAACTGACGGCCATGAACGGAGGAGATGTTGGGGATTTTGTGGAGGGGATTCCAGCACTGGGAGGAAGGACAGAAGGAGATAAATACTGAAGCCTGCTCTGCTCTGCTTTGAAAGCCTCTGCTTGCTCCTGGCTTCTTCAACCACTGAAACAGCCAGAGGCCGCCCACCCAGCTGGGAGCAGGAAGCTCGCCCTGCGTGCAAGATGGTTTCCATGGCACAGGAACAGGAATGGGGATGCCCATGAGAGTCCTGAGAGCCAGAGGGCCTGGCCACACCGATGTCTTGGAAGAAGGATGTACCAGATCCAGAAGCAGAGACCGAACTGGCCCAGGAGATCCCTGATACAGGAGCTAAGGGGCAGGGGGACAGAGCCCAGAAGGCAGGGTGCGCCACTGGCAGGATGTGTTGGGGGACCACAAAGACACCTATCTTTAGTCTGTCTTTCCCCTCTCCACACTGTCAGCACCTTCCCACCTACCACTTACTCCCACCCTCTGAAGATCACCCCTGCCTAGCCCCCACCCTGGGAGCCAGTCTTCCTAAAGCCAAGGACTCAGGGTGACTGGCACCCCATGCAGAAAGTCTCCCCCAGCCCCAGCTGTCCTCATGGTGGCCCAGCCCCCATCAGGCACAGCAATTCTTGCCGGCACTGACAACTGAACATTGCCATTTCCTCGGCATCTTCAGTGAGCTCTGTCTTCAGCTGGGTAGACGCGCAACGCCTCTCTTCCAGAAGCAAGGGCTCCATCTCAGAACGACACTGGCAGGTGTGATGGTCAGAGTGGCCGTCACCCAGAACCTCGACAGCAGTGCTCCGAGGCACCAGTCGACTACCTGCCTGGCTCTCGACTGTCTTCCTTCTAGTATGCAAGAGACAGAGAAGGGACGGGGCTGACTCAACACACGGCCGGCTCACTATGGAATGTGTGCATTAACAGACTCACGAGAATCAGAGAAGGGACCATGGAGCCACTGATTTCCCCACATCTGACAACCAACTGCCATCAGAGAGACACGTGAGAACGAAACCTCTCTGTGCTTTCTGCGTCCACCGTGTCGAGTCACGCCGTCCCGTGCTAGCCTCTTCATGGTCCCGTGATAGAGATGATTACTCAGGTGAAGTAATCTCTTCATTGAAGAGGCGTTTTCCTATGCTGAGATCAACTCCCTTACTAGAGAGCTGCTCCTCAGACATCGGGCAGAGGCGACCACTGCAGCGCTGGAGCCCAGACCTCTGACCCTCGGGTGAACACCACAGCAGTGATGCTGCAGCGTGGGCGATGCTAGGCTCTGTGTCTGGGAGCAACGCCCAGCACTACTCTTGGGTTACTTCAAACAAGTCAGAGAGCATCTAAAGAACCTATCTGAAGTCAGAGGATGTTCGTGGGATGAGAACAAGTTCAAGTTAAAATAATTCTTCTGTGTGCAGATCCCCAAGGAATCAGTTACAGCATCTCCAGAGCTGGGTACCCCAAGAGGCTGGAACCAGAAAATGCAGTAAGTAGCGATTTATCATATATAAGATGGGGGGGGGGGGTATCCTTCAGAGGAAGGAGATTGTGACCCTCTGTGCCTGTAACACCAGGATTTGAGGTCAAGTACATGTTGCAGAATTCCCATGTTTTGCTACAACTGATTTCTAAATGAAAGTTTAGGGTGCTCTCTGAAGCAATACCAATCTGTTCACCAAAGTTCAGGTCAGCTGGCTTTCCCTTCCACAGGGCCTTTTGTCTGCAACAACAGAGGAGGCCAGCCTGCCTTGCCCAGGTGTGTCAGGCACGTCCCCTCTGTTGGGGGGGAAGGGGGGGGGGGAGGATGGAGGGCAGGAGAGCCAGCACCAGGCCCCGGCCATGTGTGAGAGAGCTGAGAAGACACAGCAGACCCATGGGGGCAATGTGCTGCAGATCGAGGTGAGCAGGAAGG
Organism: Macrotus californicus; assembly: GCA_007922815.1. NCBI lineage: Eukaryota > Metazoa > Chordata > Mammalia > Chiroptera > Phyllostomidae > Macrotus > Macrotus californicus. The sequence continues at coordinate 25,643 of VMDR010002860.1, forward strand.
GCTAATGTGCGTGGCACCAGTATGCAGCTCACACCACGGGGCAGGCAGACCTGCTGACAGGGCCGGCGCTGGGCTGTGGAGGGGCCGGAAAGAGAGGTGAAGGGCAAGGTAGGATCCAAGAAGGCTCGAGTCCTCTGTGGTTTCCCTCTGGCTAGACTAGATGTCCCCCTCCATCCAGGACAGGTGACCAGCAGTGCGCCACTGAGGCAGGGACCTCTGTATGGCTTTAGCTCCAAGAAAGCAGATGCCCTGTTGGCACTCCTCAGCCACCCTTCTCTCCGGGATGAAGAGTCACGGAGTCTGCTACTAAAATTTAAGTCACATAAATCCCGTTTGGGGCACCTGATCAAAAGTCCAGGAGGAAACACAGAAGAACCGGGGCCCCTACCTACTCTCACACCCAGGTACACACACAAATACCACAGCCAGCCAGGCACACGATCGTGCTTCTGTGGGCACGTGGGTCCCTGGGAAGCCCACCTTTCTCCTTTGGGGACACCTGAGCTGAGATACGAAGAGGGAGCAAAGCAGGCGGAGCACATGTCCCACCGAGACTTGGAGATCTATCTTGTTCCTGCTTCTGTCCATACACGCCACATGGATGACCCCGTGTCGCTCTTGGGCGACTGGGGTGCATCCTTCACAGGGAATCAGGCAGCCATTCTTGCAACAGGATTACTGGTCACTGAGGTCTGTCTGGGCCTTAGTTTTAATGCACAGCTTTGCATGCTTTCTGGGCTAACCCTCCCTGCACAGAAATACATTAGGGAAAAGAAGATAAACGCAAACCTGTCACTTTGCATGTTTTTTTTTTAACCTTTGCACAGTTTCCTGAAACCCGTTTATTCAGCAACAAGCCACACTCTGAAACACTCGATTGAAAAATAAAAACAATGCACCCACAAAGCGCTTGTTCTCCGGGATCTGACAAGGGGGCTTCCCTATGGCAGCCTCCATCCAGGCTCCTGGGACGACCTGCACCTTCCCAGGCTGCAGAGGGCGTGGCCACCAGGAGGAGGCTAGACTACAGAATGTAACTATCACTAACTCATTGGACAGCACACACGCAATTTGATACAAGGGGACACTGGCACCCTCCACCCATGTGGAGAACCAAAAGGTCAAACTGTTAGTATGAAAATACTCCCAGATTCAAGATTAAAACCATACATAAAGGTATCGTGGAAACAATAGGATTAAAGTTCTCACCCAAAAACAATTTAAGCATAACATTGTGCTACAGAAAGAGAAATGAGAAGGTGCCTATGATCCCAAAAGAGGTCCTGGCCGAGAAGGCAGCATCTCTAAGGGTAGAAGGAGCCTCCACGCCGAGAACTCGTGGGTATCGAGATGGGAATGATTAGTTTGGGTTTAAAATTTAGTCTAACCATAAAGCCATGAGCTGACCTTCTGGGAGACAAATGGGACACTGGTTCTGAAGACAATCCCCACAGAAGTTTCCAGATAGTTCGTGGAAATGGCTGCATCCCCAGAAGAAGTATTTTGGTTGTAAGGAGTCTACTTGGAAACCTCCCTCTTTTTTAGATGCTCTTGATTAACAAGAGAGAGCTCTTTACTTTCCAGCCACGTACCACACACACGGGTAAAACAGCTCCCACGTAAAACACTGAGGGAGAGAGCACTGCGGAATCAAGCAGCCCAAGTGCTGAGGGGAAGCTCACTTTCAAAGGAGGGAGGTTCAAGGCCAAACTGACTTCCTCTTGCAGATGCTACGAATCCATCCCAGAACTATACATGGTAAGGCAAATTTTCTGTTTGTATCTGGGCATGTTTGTGGAAAAGCCAGGAGGGACAACAACGACCAGATAAGGTGATCAACAGACTCTGGCAGACTCCAGAGGTAAAAGCGACAAAAAGTGACGGTGTGGGGAAAGGCGAGTCCCTGCCACGGCTGCAGCGAGGACAACACTCCTTGGAGGCAGCTTTGTGGGCCAGCCTGGCCAGCTGGGGGCACAGGTCACTCCGACAGCAACGGGGTTCGTTCGCTTACTGTGAAAGGTGGACATCATCTTTCCGTAGGACAAGAAGTTACACCGAGTACTGTACCAGCAAAGCCACACACGGGCCGCTGGACAACAGAGAGGGAGAACCCACCACAGCCCTGTCACTAAGCCAGCACCTGTGGTTTCCTCGCCACACCCTGTCAAGGCTCTTCTAGGAATGGTTTCGGCCTGTTTTTCTCTGAACTGCAGCCCTGCCTGGGGCCCCTCAGGCTCCGGCTGCGCCAGATGTCCGTGTGGTACCGTCCGTTTAGTGTACAGGGAGGGGTGCGAGGGGGAAATCAAAATAAGTATCTTTTTTTAAAGCATATCCAGTCTTTCCCAGGGCATATTCTGAAGAAATCCCAAATGCCTGTCTCCACAAGCTCTGACCACAGAGATGATGGGTGGTGGGCCAGGCAGGCACAGGACGGACCTCCTGCCACGAGCCTGCTGTCCCCCCCAAATGGTCATGGCTCCAGAGAGTGTGTGTGGTGGGAAAGGTCGAGCGGGGTGCAGAAGGGCGAGGGAAGAAGGAAACATACACCCTACAGATCAGGCCTTTGCTTGAATTACAATGGAGAGATATGTGGGGAGGCCTAACTAAAACTCCGCCCACCCCGCCATCTGCAACCTGGCATTTATTATGGCTCCCTGTTTGCCTTACGTAAAGAAAAGTTCTTGCTTTTTTAAAAAAAATGTTTTCTTCTTCACAGAGCCCACCTCCCCTACAACAGAACCCACCCAGTCACCACAGCATTCCCCGAGAGTGACCTTTCCTGCAGGGGGCTGTCCTCTGCATGTAGACTGCTGAGACTGATGGGGAAACTAGGAATGAAACCCGATCCTGGAAGACGGCCTTCCTGAGCAATGGTCCTCTGAGCATCCCTACCAGCTGCCTCCAAATCGCCTTCAGAATTTGTCATCTGGTGCTCTGATACCCAGGTGAGGGTGCAGGGGGCCCGGGCAGCAGGGGTGGCCAGCTGTGCCCGAGCACCTGCAGCCCCGCCACAAAGCCTCCTGTGAAAGCCTCCACCCGTGGTCTCCCCCGTGCCAGACACCCAGAGCTCTTCCTACCGTGACCTGGAATCTGCCTGGGGTTATCTTCTGATATCTCTTGTGCATACACAGGGTCTTCCCAAAGAGGTGACCACCCCCGTCAGCAGGGACACTCAGTCCTGTCCACAGTCCCTGTAGGAAGCCAGCGAGTATTTGTCACTTGGAATGATATTTCACTTCTAACAAGCCTGCCTTATTGGCATTCTGGGAAAAAGAAGAGATCTTTTGCCAGTGAATTCTGGGTTTGGGAAAGATGCTTGGAAGAAGCAGAAGACGCATTAAAGCCCACAGGTAGCCACACCTTCTGACAGAGAGAGCCACAGCTTCAGGTATCCGAGGGGAGGAACCAGAAATAACCTCTTTTTGTTTGTTGAACTGCCACTGAGAGTTGGCAAATAGTAAAGGCAGTGACCCTAACTGGTTGCCAAGATCTGATCAAGAGCTTGTTCTAATCAAGGGTCTTGCGGTGCTCCGGAGACCTCAGACATGGACTTTTAAGGGTGTTCCATTGATTCCCAGGTGAACTTCTAGAACCCATCACAGGACTCAACCACGAGGGCCTCCTGGGGGTTAGGCCAGGCTTGCCATCTCCATACACCGTGCTCGAGCCTGTGATGCTGACTTCAAAGGCAGAGGACACTTGGGTCTTACTAGTCTCCTGTTTGTAGGGATCTTACAACAGGACGTACTTCTGAGTAGTCTGTAAACTCACCTAAAATACGTATCATCGAGGCGCTGAGAACTTGTCTGGATAGAGTCTGAGATCCATCTCAAAGAGAACAGCCATGTGTTTAAAATGACCGGTGGCAGCATACTGTGTTTTCTACCATTTCTCATGAAAGAAAACAGGGCTTCTGGGGGAAATGGCTGACACCTGGTCTGGAGCAGGAACCAGACACGATGAGCCCCAAGCACCTTTTCACATCAGAAGGTGAGGGTCCTACCCAAGTCTACTATCTTCATGTCAAAAGGACTCGGCTCCTACTGGCCAAAGACAGGACATTTTGAGCTCCTACAATTACATCAAATCAAAACACATCAAAAAAGCTTGAACCCAATAGTTATAATGATTTTATAAATATTGAAACTCACTGGTCACCTTTAGGAAGTGCTAGGAAAGTCATTCTTTGAAATTTGACAAAAGAAATAAAGCAGGGGATCACTCTGCCTTTCCTACAGGAAGTGCCCCTGGAGTAGCTAAGTGATTGCTGATGTTTCTCATGTTTATTTGAGAGAAAAAGAAAGGATAAAATTATATCCCTATTTTTCAGCCCCTAATGAATGAATTTATCTAAACAATGTTCATCAATAGGCCTAATATCAGAAAAAGGAAACACCAGATGCCATGAGTCACCAGATGGTGGTACAGCACACCCCCTTAGACGTAATCCTACCCCAAACCAGTGGATCTTCAGTCCGAATCTCCTCAAGGCTCCAGAGCAGTGGTTCTCACCCAGGGGAGCAATATGGTCACATGGGGACACTGGCCATGTCTGGGGACATTTTCAGTGGTAGTGACTGGGGGCGTGTGTGTATGCACAGCCCAGGGCTGCTGATAAACATCCTACGATGCACAGGACAGCCCCCGCAGGGAAGACTTTTCTGGCCCAAAACATCAAGTGCCAAGGCTGAAAAACCCCGCTGTTGCTCTTAATCACCGATGTGTGGAAAACCCAGGGGACAGAGAAACATGTTCAATGACCACACAAGGTGAATCAGAATTCAGACGGTGGGAAGCTACAGAACGAACCACCCAATCTCTTCAACAGCAGCAGCAGTAAGAAAAAAAGAGGTGGATAGATAATTATGAAAGAAAACCTATACATGAGGAGACATATCCAATTTCAATGTATGAAGTTTGTTTCCTGGTTCAAAAAACTAATAGTTAAAAAAAAAAACCCAAAAAACTACAAGCAATTGGGGAAAAGTGAACACAGAAATTACTGAGGAATTATGTTTTTTAAGGTGTGCTTTGGTATTGTGGCTGTGCTTTTTTTTTTTAAAAAAAGTTTCTATATTTTTGAGATACAGAAGAAATTATATGATATCTGGGGATTTGCTCCAAAATCCTCACTACTGGAGGGTGGGACATGGTGGGAAGTGGGAGGGGTACAGATGAAACCTGGCCAGGGCTGGGTGATGGTTGGGCGAAAGGTAATAGGAGCGTATTATTTTATCCTTTGCAGTATGTTGAAATGCACGATAATAAGTTTTAATAATTAGAAAACAGTGGTGGCGAAATATACAGACTACCTGTACCAGATGCAGAATACGCTCTCTATCAATACAAACAGGGCCGGGACCCGGAACTCCAAGTGACACCGGGTCCTGAGAAGACCGTCTGGGGGCGCACACTGGGCCCAGACATGCTGAAGTCTTACTGCCCTCTAGAACACGAGCTGACCTCGGCTCTGCACTGGAACAAGTGCTGCACAGTGGTCAAAGCCAAACGACGTGAGGAGGCACAGCAGGCCACTTCAGCCTGTCTTCTGGTGCGTGCCTGGGTTGGGTTGGTGGGTGTGTGCGGGGAGGGGAGAGGGGTCACCACCCTTCTGACCCCTGTAGGCAATTAACTCATACTTCCAAGCAGGAGGCACCATTATCTTTAACTCAGCAGGCATAACTGTACATAATTAGAGGTCATAATTACGGTTCTCTTTTTAAAATGTGACCACAGTATTCAAACTGACCTCTTCTGGCAGTGCTGCCTACATGCTGGGAAGTACATAAAAGGCGGGGACAGGCCCTACCCATCGGCCTCCAGTGATGGGCAGCCAGAGTCGTCCCCCCCGCACCTCCCCCGCAGTCTTTGAGGTCAGGAGTCCACGCTGATTCCCTGAAGATCTTCGATCTGTTTGGGGTTTAGTAATTATCATTTTTCACTGGGAAACACTTTACTTCTTTAAATAGACACAGACTAGCCAGAGCTTAACAGTCTTTTGACCACAGCGAAAGGAAAAAGCAACCACTCAAATTAATACGCCAGTAGTCATGTGGATCTGCTATCTAATCACCTGTGGAATAAGAGTTGAAAAGATCAATTCCTGGTCATTTTCCCACTTTTATGTTTTGGAAAGTTGCTACAGAGCCTCTACTTCGTTTAAAAAACTCTGATTTATTATTATTTTATGACGCCTCATAATCGGCTTCACCTAGCAATAGTTTACCTTATGTAGTCCAAATCACTGCATGGCATGAATAACTCTGCCGGGAAATAAAACCTATCTGGATTTCATGTAGCCAGACGGCTTTCAGCCCTAAGCACAGAATACTAGAACGTTCGTGCTCTAGGAGACCCTGCGAAACCATCCACCAGATGAAATGCCCGCGGCAGGTCCAGATGGAGGGGAAGCAAATGCAGAGGCAGAAAACGACGGGCGAGGAACTCCTACCAACAACTGATGATCTCTTGCAGTGACCACCTTATTCGGTGGCCACGTCAATCCAAGTTCCGCTCCCGACACGAAGCCCAAGCAGCTCATCTGTGGCTCTTCTTCCCTTCCTAAGGAGCTTCTGCGTCTGCACCTTTCCCTAGTAGCCACTACACAGCCCTGACAAGCAGTAGCTTTTGCCCCCAGCCGGTGCTTGAAACACGGGAAAGGGATGCTGCAGCACCAGCTGATCTCTCTTCCTGGCTGACAGAAGGGACCGAAAATTCCAAAGTCTGATGCAAGTAGTTTCAAGTGGGCGAGACAATGTCAAGTCACAACATTTAGACAGCTAGCTCCGATTCCCACTGGGAGGCACGGGCTTCAAATCAATGGCCCCGAGAAACAGACAGTTGTCGTCTTTTTTTCTTTTTTTTTTTACCAGCATGCTTTTCTTGAATGAACAGCCTGGGAGTGAATGATGATTCTCTCTGTATTTGTAAAAGCTCCTCTCTTCGGCAAAGAAAAACGTAACTACTATTCAGAGGCGTCCAAAACTAGAGTTTAAATAAAAGAATAATTGCCTTCCTGCTTTCGTAGGCATGTTGCTACTAAGGAGCACTACTTTACTACGATTTTCTTTTGGCTCAGGAAGAGAAGTCAAAGGAACGAGTCCCAAACACATCACAGCAAAGGCATTCCACTGAGACCAGATCCTCTGTCTCTCAATGTAAAGTCGCCGCGTGACTCACTAAGGTGGACGGACGCACTCACACAGCTCACCCAACTACTGTAATCAATGTGGGGGAACGTGTCTGTGCTCAGTCCTTCAGGTTTACGTTGTTTCCTGGAAGATTTCATGTAGTTACTTGGTCCAGAAACCCCAATTCCATGCTTCACAAGGATTTTGCCAAGTACGTGCCTGTACGCCACAGTTGCAGAACTGGGCCTGACGCAGCACGTAGCTAGCTAGCTGTTCTCACTCAGACATCCTGGTAGAGTTAAAGGCTCGGTGGCCTAGAGCTTTGCTTTCCTGCTCAGTAAGGCAGAGTCCACCACATTTATCCCTGATGCTGTATGGACTCCCACAAACAAGCCACACATTACACACCAGCACTTCAAATCCCAATTAAACTTTGGGTCTAAGTGCACATGTCACTCGGCTCTTTGTTGGCCACAGCAGCTGCTGCGGCGCCTGGTGGCCAAAGGGTTAAAAATGGGGTGGGGGTGGGGAGCTCTTAGGTCAGCCTCTTCCTGGCTCTTCAGCAGAAGGAACAGGTTGAGGTAAAACATTCCTTCCCCTCCCTAAAATCCTGGCATCTGGTGAGCAGCAAATCCTCTCCCTCTAGTTTGCTTAATTTTATTCTCAAAAGAAACTCTCCCAGTTTGGAAGACAGAATACAATTTTTACATTTCTTCGCATTCTCTAGCTGCCTATTTTCTCCATCTCAGCACTTAGAATCGCTAATGAATCCAAAACGGAGTTAATTTTATTGATCCGGTTTCACACGGCATTGTTAATTTATCCTTTTCTCTGTTTTGTTATCTTTCATCTGGACGGTGCCATGTCCCACCAAGACAGCTGAGGTCACCCCACATGTTTCTCTCTGTGCTGTTTTCAGAGCTAGAAGATGAGAACCCAAACTCAAAGCAATTTTGGAGATTAAGCTTCCCAAGTAAATTCATTTTTTATCACAATCTTCATGTTCCAAAGTGGCCAAGTCATCTTGGTCATGTTTATTAACTAAAGGTAATAGGAAAGATCCTAATCAGGGCTTCAGTGTATGCAGCTGCACAAGCCAATTCTCCCTCCGAATGTGGACAGACGGGTCTCACCTCCAGCCTCTGAATCTCCTTAGCGCCTGGGGACCCGATCAGCAGCACCCTGGTTTCCTGATGACCACCAACAAAGGCAGTTTGTGAGCAAGGGAAGAGCTGCAGACACTGAAGACAGAGCAGGAAACCACCCTGAAGGAGGGGCAAGTATAGCTGGTCGTCCGCAGGGTGACTTGTATGAAGCCTGCAGAAAGGGCCCACAAATGCTGGGATTTCATGCACATTTCTGGAGAAAGTTGTAGCTTTTATCCACCCTTCTCAGGGGTGGGCGATACAGAAAAGGGTGAGAATCACTGGCTTTGCACTCACTTGTCGGAGACTGAGTCTCACTGGATAGCACATGATTAGAACAGGACTAAATGCCCTGCTGGTGCTGAAAGAAAGCTTCGTGATTCTTTGGTCTGGATGAGTTTGAGATCTTTGCAATGCGAAGAAAGCTATATTCGGTTAATTCGTACATTCAAGCCATAACCCCACAATGGGATGGCACTGAAGACAGGGCCTTTGGGAAAGAATTAGAGTTAGATTAGGACATTTGGGGAGGGCCCTAATGATGGGATTAGTAGTTTTGTAAGATCTGGGGGTGGAGAGGGGAGAGAGAGACAGAGATACCTCCCTTTCCCTCTCCACAATGTGAACAAAAAGGCCACAGGAGGACACAGGGAAAAGGTAGTGATCTGCAAGCCAGGAAGCAAGCTCTCACTAGAAACCAAACCCTACTGAACCTTGATCTTGAACTTTCCAGCCTTCAGACCAAGATCATATATTTCTGTTGAAGCCACTCAGTCTGTGGTGTTGTTTTGGCAGCCAGAGCAGACTAAAACATTCCTTGGGGGTGGGTTAGGGGTGTCGTGTCATCAGAATTCAATAATTCACACTGTGTGCAGTGAACACTGTGGATTGCCTAGCCTATATTTCACTGGCCTTCTAGCTAGAGAGGTTGGGATGCTAAAAACAAACAAATAAACAAACAAACAACGCCCCCCCCCCAAAAAAAACCCTTCATTTTCTAGACTCTCTTGCAACTAGGGTTCTGGATGTGAATTCATTCTGCTAATTAGATGCATTCAGGTTGGCTGGAGGCACAGGTGAGGTGAGGCCCCCTTTGGCTGTTTGGATGGGCAGGTAGAAGGTAGAGACTTGGAGATGCTGGGTTTTTCTGCTGTGGCGGTCCTGTGCCCATTCTCCAGCACCCTCCCAGGACATCAGTGGCAGGTGCAGGGGTGACAATGGTCTCTGGGTCACATACATGAGGTATGCTCCTGACCTTATAGATCCAGTGATGGTGGCCTCTCTGGTAGTTGGTTCTTTAGGGTTCTGGAAATCATTCCTGGAACACCAAACTGGATTCTTCTCCTTTGGACTGTCCAAAAACTTTGGAAGCACTCAATTCCCTGATGGCCTCTCTTTCTACTTCCACCACTGAGAACACTTGCCATTCCTTTCTCTGTATCCCAGGCCATAGAACCAGGACACCACTGAAGAAATGCAGAGAGCGCTTTGCCTCCAGTAGGGCATCAAGGGAACAGCTCAGTTCGTTAAATTAGAACCAGTGTGGAGCAGTTACATTCTGGAGCTTTGTTTTTAGAGAGATAAATCAAGAAGCTCAGATCTTTTTTAACTAACACAATTTCAAGAAGATACTCAATGATGGACCAAATTTCTAGTTTCATGAGGCTGGCAGAGGGGGGGGAAATCTCACTCACTTTTTTTCTGGGCATGTAAGTGCCTCCTGGGAGTGTTCCTGGCTACCAAGCTAAATCACTCGGCCTCCTCCACACACAATTTCTTCTGAGGGGGAAACACGAAACCTTTGCATCTGTCACTGGATTCATTATTTCTTACCCCTCTCCCATGAAGCTGTGACAAATCACCCTTGTTCTCTAGAGTCAGGCACTTCACTGGTATGTGCAACAAATGAGAGCTATGAGTACCAGCACATTTCTCTCTTTGCCTTTGCTGCTAGGAAACTCAGAGCTGGGTTTTGAATCAATCACTGTCACTTTCTTAGCCTGCAGTTTTTAATCACAGCCCCTCAGAGTGTTCTTCTCTCCCTTTCCTTCCCTCATGGCTACTTTTTAAACATTCTTACAGGAAGAATGATGAATATCGTTGTTTTGGGGGCTTTTATCATTATACGTCACCTTTTTTTTTTTTTTTTGAGAGAGAGAGAAGGAGGTATATAAATAAAACAAAACAATTACTTATGGCAGGTCACTGGTCTGAGGACAGGGCCCTTCCCAGCTCACCTAAGTGGGGGATGCTGAAGAGGAATAGTAGGTGAGGCCCTTCCCTTTTGTTCTGTGGGGACGAGAAGATTGCCACCCAGAAGAAATCTGACAACTGAGTTTCCAGAAAAAGGCATGCAACACCTAAATTGGGGCACAGTTGCTCAAGGGCATACCTAATAATTTATTAGGCTCTTGTTTCCTCTAAGTTTTATACTCACTTTGACAGAATCAAAGATGATGATACTCTCACTACATTCTGTTCACTTATGGCTCTTTACCCAATAAGCTTCCTCATGGACCTTTGAAGACTGAAAACAAAGTCTCTTGGGACAACATGCAGGCAACAAAGTAGCATGCCGTTCTTGATAAATTCAGAAAAGTCCCTGAGATCAACAAATAAATCAGTGTGCACTCTCCCCATTGATGCTGTACCCTTTTTTTCTTATCTACCGACTAGTCTCAGGCAGGCTACTTAGCACAAATGGCTTCTGCCTCCTTGTCTATTAAATGAGGGAGTTTCTTTACCTGTAAAATAAGGGCATAGAACTAAATTGCTAAAATCGATTCTAATCCCCCGTGGAAGCAAGCTCAATCCTGTGCACTCACCCAAAGTTGAGATAGGCCTAGGTTTGTAGGAGGAAGTCCCCGCACCCTGAGGCTGGCCCGGCTCACTGTACTTCCTAGGCTGGACAGCAAGGGCTGCCCATGCTGGGCCTTCTTGTTTAGTTAATCTCTTCACATCTATTTGCTCTGCTGCCCCGACAACTCAAGAGCAAACAAAGGCCTGGGCTTCATGCCCCCCGGCTCCAAATTGGGAACCTGCCTATTTTGTTTGCTTTGGGGCACAAGCAGGGAGCAAACAGCAGCTTTTGTAAGTCAAGTTGGTGATATTCTTCACTTAATTACGGTTGTGAAAAGATGGAGGGACGCCAAGGACCCTTTCCAGGGCCCGTACTTCACCCACGCTGAGCCCCTGCTCTAGCCCCGCTCACTGAATTCACCCCCGAGGTGGTTTAACTTCGGCAGGAGCTAACCGTATCTTCTGAATTTTGTCAGATTTGTTTTCTCAGCCCAGTGGGGACCACGTAATGGAACACTTTCTATCTGAGCAGAGTATTTCAAAAGAAAAAACACTGGCCACAAGCAGCGTGTAAGGAGTAATACAATTCCATTTTCTGATCCTATCAGAGGGCCCGATCTTGCCTGTGATTGTGTAACTTTTGTCAGGGAAGGTGAGGCAAACCCAGCCCTTTCAAAAAGCAGGAGAATTAAAAGAATTTACCTCCAGACGGTTCATAAAAAGCAAGAGAGGACATAAGTGAGGCAGTGTCTCCTGCGGACAATTATTTTGCAAGTCCTGTAAACCAGATCCAAACAGGATAGGTGGGTTAATTATGTAACGAAACTGCAGTCAGCAATGGGCAGGGTCCTCCAGCTTTCCAAATCCAAACTAGCTATTCAAGCTTTCATTGGGAACAGTGTAGGGATTCTGTTTCGGGAAGGTGCCCAATTTTTCTTGTCTGGGTTAGAATTAAAAAAAAAAAAAAAGTGCTGCTTTGCAAATCTGGCTTCTTGTCTAGAGGATAAAATAATCACAATCCCCTCTTCCTGCCTCAAATACCTTTTTGCTTCAATTCTTCAGAGTTAGGAGGATAAATAATTTTTTTTCTGGCAGAAAGCCAAAGTAATACCCCAGCAAAGCTCTCTGACTTGTTTTCAGAGACACACACTGTTTCATGTTTGATTTTCAAAAGCAGAACAATTTTCACATCATTATATAAAAGGCTCCCACTATTTAAAATGCCATATCTAAATTAATATTATACCCCCAAGGCAGCAGGCATCTGACCACACTGAATTCTATCCATTTAATAAAGGGAAAAAGTTCTTGCTCAAGAACTGAGTGAAAACGACAGGAAAAACCTTCAGGCTAGAACAAGAAGTTAAAGTCGGTTGTTTTTTGGAAGCTTGGTTTTGTTTCTTCATAGGGCACCCCTGTCAGCCCACACGCAGAAGGAAATGGCTTCTCAGTGCAACCTCAGTGGTACGGCCGTCGAGAGAGAATTTACGGGACCAACAGACCTACAGTGAGGGGCACTCAGGACTCGTGTCTAGTGGTCGCGGCGACACGGCTGAAAAGTCTGATGACTTGCTGTCTTCAAATTTCAACAGCTGGGCAGATGCTGATGGAGTAAGGACACAGCTTCCTGCATCTACAACTCTTCCTGCCACGTTAAAGATAGACCAGGATCTTCTTCATAAAGTGACCTGAGTGCCCCTGACACAATATATCAACTTGCTGAGAGGCATCCAAAAGTCAGAAGTGGGACATGGGACATTTTTGCCAACGAGCCAAGAGGTTAAGTGAGCAGCCCGAAAAATGGCCGGGCCGGGCCGGGCCGGGCCGGGCCAGGCCAGGCCACTGGCAGCAAGTCGAGCTCCAAACACCACAGGCCCCAGGCTGGCCAGTCTGTTGGCAGGGACGTTGGTTAATGGGCATTCACAGGACTTAGTGAGCAGAGAGACAGGAGCAGAGTTTGTATGGGGGGGGGGGGGGGGGGTAAGGGGAGGGAGAAGCAACACTTGAGTAAGGAAAGGCATCATTGGATATGAACTTTCTGTCCTCACGTCTGGATCAAAACCAAAAATCTGTACAGCCCCCTAATTTTGCCAAAGGCAGAATAATCTACAGGGAGAGAGTCGAGGGGGGAACATGTCGCAGCAGATCGGGAGTTTCAAGCAATCACATCACAAATGCATCAGGATGAGTGCCGGCCACCAGCCACACTGCTGACCTAGGCGCTCACCAACGGGAGCCGGAGCCCAGGGAACTGCAGCAAGCCGTACAAGGGCCCTGGTTTTACCAAACAGCAGCTGACATGCACGAGAGTTAAGCTCCTAGGGCAGCTCATCGATGTCACTGTGAAATAGGTCTCCCGGCTAAACCACTGTCCACGCAGGACCAGCCTCAAGAACCCCTTTCCTGCTAAGTCTCTGCCAGCTCTTGTCCATCCCACAAACTGAGGTCCAACCTTCCCGCCTGGCTCTCCACGCCACATGGCTCACCACTGTCCCTGGAGCAAGCCTGCCCCTCCAGCCAGCCTCTCCTCTACCTCGGCCAGCCCAGGCTGTCCTCGTGGGCATGTATCTCCTGTCATCGGCAACCTGGGCTCCTTCCGCCGCCCGTTCCTCCTAAGGAAACTGTACCCACCCCTTAATGAAAACCCATGTCCACACATCATTCCTGTTGTGTGGAATTGCCATCAAAACCTTTCACGACCGTTCTCATCAAACACCTGGTGAATTGACGGCTGCTCCCCTGGCCCTGCGTCCCATCTTCATGAGCCTACACCAAGGCCGGACACTTCTGGACGAGGAGGAGTGCTGAATTAGCATCTCACAAGTCTCCGAATCTCCACTTCCCCAGAATGAACATGTACTGTGTTGATTTTACGAGAACACCTGAGCAAATGGGATGTGTAAGTCCTAAAAATAGCTCAAAGGAGCAGGTGTCTTAGGAAAAGGATAAGAAAGTAAGATCTCAAAATGCTTTTCTGTGTTATCTGCCTCCCTTACCCCCAATCACTAGTGAGAAGGGCACCAAAGAGTGACTTCCAGAGCCACACACATCTGGGTTCAAATCTACCACTCAGTGGCTGTGTGACTCCGGGCAAGTCACTGCACCTTTCTGAGCCCCAGTTTCCTTTCCAAAGAGCACCAGGCACCCTAGTTCATACGGTGGTCCTTAAGAATTACATTTTATAAAAAAAAAAAAAAAAAGAGAGAAAATAAAAACTACGTTAACATTTTTTTTGGTTGGTTGCTTTAGAAGTGCTAGTTTACCACTCCCACCAACCAGCCCCAGCAAACTAGGAAGGAGAATGGACAAAGTCCAGCCCCGGAAGCAGTGCAGTGGCCACCATCCCCTTCGCTGGCAGAGCCCTCCCCTGTGCAGAGCCTGCAGCATAGCTGCTGGGCCTCGCTCACTATGCTGGTGGCTCCCCAAGGTGCCGATGCACTCAGGCAAAATGAAGCTAACATCTGTATTCTATTTGCTAATGAGCAATCATCATTTGTACCTTTCTCCAGCCTGGGATTCAGCTGCTTGGAATACTAATGCCATTAGAAGCGGGAGTCTTTTTTGAAAAACACACACTCATTTAGCAAAACCCTATTTAACTCATTGACATTTGTATAGTTCCCGGGATTCTTTGGCAATACGTACATGGCTGGGTACGGAGCCCTCGATTCCCCTCTACCCCACTCCTCCGTGCCTACATGTTGGGGTGTGTGAGTGGGGATCCGGAGCCAGGTGCCTGGAGTGGTCCTCAACTTGCCTTTTTAACCAACTCCACGTGCACAATTAGACAGGCCAGTCACTGCGTCTTTCTTTCTTAATTTTTAACCATGTGACTAGTACAAGAATACAGTAGCTTACTTTAAAAGTCAGGCCATTACAGAAAGGCCTGATCCTCTTGCCCTGCCTCGTTTCTGAAGGTGGCCTTCCTCACAAGGGTGGTGTGGATTTGCTCAGGGCTTTTCCTCCGCTGGAGGAGCACACAAGAATCTGTATCTTTCCAAATGAAACAGTGTTACTGTCTCATACAGATGGAAACAGACTATACACTGCTTTGCAACTTGTTTCTTTCTTTCTTTCTTTTTTTTTTCATTTAACAGGAAGTCTTGGCCTCTCTCCCCATCTGGGGTAAAGATGGACATAGCTCACTGCTTTTCACTGATGCATAGTTTATTTCCGCATTTCCCTGGCCGTGGAGATTTACTGAGGTTGTTTCCAATTTTTGGCTTTTATAAAGAAAGCTAAAGTAAGCACACGTGGGGCAGCTCTTCCAGCAAATTCATCTGAAAGAAGCTTTCTGGGCCTCGCTCTCCGCAAAGCGAGCAGGTTGAACTGAACAATGCACTGTGACGTCGGGGGCCGAGTACAGAGGCTTGGTCTCTGCACACACACGCTATTCCCAGTCCAGCCCCCTGCTAGGACTCTCCTTATGCTTCCCAGGTCTCCCAGTGTCTGAGCTCCTTTCTGCCTTTACCTGACACATTGTTCCCACGGATCCTATACCTTTGTAAACTTCCTTCTTCCCTTAAGAAACCCCTGCTTCTGTTTAATACCTGACAGATGTCATCAGAGATGCTCAGAGACTGTAACTGGCGTGTGCGTGCATATGCCAGGCAACTGTCGGCTCCAGGGGAAAGGCGTTGCCTGCTGGCCAGCACCACATCCCGGGAGCCGGGGGCAGCGTCTGCACACAGTGGGCTCTCATCAAACATCCGGTGAGTGCAGGACGGTTACTCTGGCCAAGAGCTGTGGGAGTGCAGCCTGAGACACACTGACTTAGTCATCTCTCTGTGCCTCGGTTTCCTCAAGTAGGAAATGCAATAATAGCACCTCCCTCCCTTACAAGGCTGCTGTGTGGATCAGACAAGTGGACGCACGCAAAACCCTCGCAAAAACGACTAATACACAGAAACGGTCAATTAAAATCAGCTGCTGCTAATTAGTTACCATTATAACTTGTGTAAGTTTGCTCTTCCATTTGATCAATGGGATGCTGTGTTCAGGAGCGCCCTGAGACTGCTGGGGCGCAGTGCTGAGATCACATGGAGCTAGATACGCCAGGCTCTGTAGGACAGAAGTGTGGCCGGCTCCTCGCCACTCTCGGGACTAATAATCTATGCATTTTATTGTAATGATGCGTAATTCCATATTGATAACATACTCACAGCACTTTGTTTTGGTCGGCTTCCTTTTGCTTTTTGCAAGTAACACTTTCTCGTTTCATTGCGCATCCCTTCCTCTTCCTTTCTCACTGCCACGTTCTTCTTTCTCTTGAGCCATGTACCCCGGCGGCACTCTCAGGAGGAGCCCAGTTCTCCGCATGCATTTGGGGCCTCCCTTGGTAACGCAGGCCTTGGAGACAGCTCCAGCACGTGTCATTAGTGTGATTTCGTCATGATACTCACCTCCTCTGTGCACCAGCTGCCTTATCTGTGGAATGCACTGTGGGGAGGCCTACACACGCACAGGGCATGGAGGACAGGACCCGCAGAAGCCGTGTCTTCAGGTGCTGTGATGGCTGTGTGCCCATTCTGACCCTTTCCACACTTACACCCCAGCACGTAGGGTCTAGAACGTGTGTTCATGGGCTGGTGGATCAGGAGGAAGGACGCAGCCATGACTGTGGCAAAAAGACAGCTGATCTGGACCCAAAGAGTACTTCTGACCTCGGCCCCCAGCAGCCCTCCGGAGTTAGTCCCCCAAGAGGACTTTCCAGCCACGGCGTGCAAGTGCAGGCTTGGAAAGACAGCACACCGGAGACTGCACCAGAGGCAGCCAGCCCTGAGAACCCTCCGTAAACAGGAGGTCCAACTGGAAAGGCTGTTCCCTCAAGGTTGAACCTGATACGACACTGACTGAAAAATGACCAGGGGGAGGCAATCCTGCCAGGGAGGAGGAACGCAGAAATTAACTACAGAGTGCTCTGGGGAAGGTGTTCAAACTCTGAAGCTTATGGAGTTGGGCCAGTGGCTGAAGGTGAGCTCAGGGCATCATTAAAAATGTGACCTATTTTTATACCAACGAGCAGGAGAAGCAATAGGTACAAAATTCTCAAACGAAGGCAGAAGACTGCCTGTGTGATACATGTCCTAGGATGGCATCAGGGGCACTCAGAATTACCGCTAAGAGGAAAAAAAAATGTAGTGTGGATTTTACTGTTTGACAATAAAGACGGTGTTAACAGTGATTACTTTGTAATAACGGTGGTTCTATTCTAGCGAAGCGTCTTCTGCTAGTGTTCCCTCCCTTCTCGGGGATGGTGTTCCATTGCTATGACAACCAGTAACATTTTGCACACCACAGAGCACTGTATCATGTATCACCATGGCAGAGAGGAAATGCCATACAGTGCTTAAAAGGCACCTCCTTTTCTCTCTCTTTTAAAGCCTGTCATCACTCCCATGCTTTATTCACACCATGTTATACAGGACCTTCGCTTACAGACTCATGATCTATGTAGCAAAGCCAGAAAGCCGTGCAAATCCCTTAACATTTTACGACAAATAAATGATAACCCAACTGTGTTATTCTGGTTTTTTCTTCAACACAGTTACAAAGAACTTGCTTTTACCAACTTCCTCACTGGATCAAGAGTCGTTGTCAGACCTTCACAAACATTTGCCTCATGCAGCCAAAACTCACCTAGCCACATGGTTGGGAAATAAAGCATTCCCTGTAACAGAATTTTCCAATACATGAAGCATTCCTTTTTGAAATATCTTTTTTTTCCACTTTAAATATTTTAACAAAATTTAAAAGTCGTATCGTATACTTCCCCGTTACACAATCCTTTCTTGAGGACTGAGTTGTCACCATGGAAACCCATTGCTGGGCATTGCTGTAATGCCTGATCCTCTCCAGAGCAGATGTCACTTGTGGAGTAGTTGGCTGGGGGTGGGGAGCTCGGGCCCGTCAAAGGGGAGGCTCCACTGGCCCGTCTTAGTGTTTAGCATTATAGGAAGGTCATGCACAAGCCTACAGAGTTTCAAGGTCTTTGGACTCTCATGGAAAGACATCTATATATATTAAATCTTGAACATGGGAAAAATCCTTTCTAGTGGCAGCCAGAGGGTAGGGGACAGGTGAGTGGACAGGATCTCTCGGGAGACATCCAGGCACTGATAGCTGATGCTCCCCAACAGCTTGGCTGGGCCTATCTGTCTATCTTTATGGATTTCTTTAGGGGGAGGAACACTGAGAAAGCCCGGCCACTGAGCTGTGCTTCTGGGTAGCTCCCAGAAGCCTCAATGGTTCAGACAACTTCAAAGTTGCCAGAAGCTCCTGCTAGGTCCTTTCAGGGAGCACCTGGTGGGGAATTGTAGTAGTTGTCTCATGGGACAGTCATGAGTAGGATGGATGCTGGTGAATAGAAATTTCCAAAGATCCCTGATGTATAGAAGGTTCCAGAAGGCAAAGGGGAGGGGGTGTCCTTCTTTCTCTTTTTGGACAATTTGACTTGAGTACCTTTCAACCTGAACAAGATTTAGAATAAAGTACAGAAATGTTTCACAATATCAGATCTGTAGAATTAACATTTAAAAATAAGAAATCAATACAGACCTAATATTTTAAATATTTGCTACAGTTGAGAAAAATCAGCCTATAAGAATAACGAC
The DNA here is from genome assembly GCA_007922815.1 of Macrotus californicus. Lineage (NCBI taxonomy): Eukaryota > Metazoa > Chordata > Mammalia > Chiroptera > Phyllostomidae > Macrotus > Macrotus californicus. Next base: position 44,330 of record VMDR010002860.1, read on the forward strand.
CAGCCTTCAAACATCAAATGAAAAATGTGGAATTAAATAAACAATTTAGACTGATTTTAGGTCAAAATGTCAGTATAATAATATACAGTATAAGAAAACTTAAGAGACCGTAAGGTGTAATACACTTATAAGCTTAATTAGATTTATAAGAATTGCTTAAGTGCTGAGGGAGGCTTGTTTGTTGAGTCAGGCAATTGAGCACTTATAAATTTAATATGTTCGATTTCCTTTACAAATGCAGTTTAGAATGTTTAAGGGAGTTTAATTAACTAAGTTTGCAAATCAGACCAAACATTAATAAAAGGCCCCCTAAAAGTGATTGTTAAAAACTGCTAAGCTTATATAAGTAAATAATGAGATCTCTGTGGAGCTCTCTTAAAAGCCTAAGGGAAGGTACCGTTTTAGGTTTTGTAACTTTAATAAAAAATAATTTTAGAAAGTAAGTATCAGGATAATCTTTTTTGCTCAAAATGCTTGTAAACTCCACCCTGACTATCTTTGTTTAGTTATTCAGCCTTTGGTAAAATTTACTGATGCACCTACTATGTGTCAGGTATTGTGCTAGGCACAAGGCTCTATGTCCTGGCTCTTATCATTAATTACCTGGTAGGGGAGATTAAATTGCGTTTACAAATAAATGATGCATTAGAAAACAGGCAATCACTGACTGATGAAGGTATAAAGTGAGGTTAGAACTCAGGGGAAGGTGTCAATGAAGGCATTAAACAGAAGTCCTGTTTGAACTGGATCGAGTCTGGAATGTGCTTTCTAAGGTTTGCAAGATTCCCTTCAAACATCCCGAGGCCCCCAGTTTGCCCTCCAGACTTACTCATGCTTCTACTGTCCTGTGAATCGGAAACCCAGATTTTATTTACTTTCAATCCTCACCTGAGGATAAGTTTATTAATTTTAGAGTGAGCGGACGGGGAAGAGAGAGAGAGACAACGATGTAAGAAACATCAATCAGTGGCTTCCCATAAGCACCCCGGGGATCAAACCTGCAACCAGGTGTGTGCCCTGGCAGGAAAGTGAGCCCAAAGCCTTTCGGTGCGTGGGATGACGCTCTAACCCACGGAGCCACCCAGCGAGGGCTGGAAACTCGGATTTGAAAAGTCCGTTAGATTACGTGTAAAGGTTGACTGGACGTGACTGAAAGTCGTTAGGGGTCTCCTAGAAAAGGGTTTATTTTATGAAGGCTGTGACATTGTTGCCCAATATTCTTTACATTTCCTTTGTAAGCTTGATTCTTCCTTCTCCACCCATCCTACTCCCAAAAATGGGTTTATGATGAACCAATTTTAGATGTAGACCGAGAGCAGCTTTACTTCTAACATTAAATCCAAAGGCAAGGACGCCATGCTACTGAGACGACAGTAAATCCAAAACGGGGCGAGAGAGACAGTCTTGCTCTCTCTGATGGCCAGCCTCTCCGGAGACATTTATTTACTCGCTAGAACAGCAGGACTACCAGCAACATTTTAAATGATTCTTCACTAAGTGTCATGGGTCGCAGTGCGTCCCCTCCCCAACCCCCACATCCACAGGCCGGAGTCCTCCCGGTACTTCAGAATATGGCCTTGTTTGGAAATAGCATCGCTGTCGACATCATCAGCTAAGGTGAGGTCATACTAGAGTAAGGTGGGCCCCTAATCTAACATGTGGATGTCCTTATAAACAAGGGACATTTGGACAGGCCCAGGCACGCACACAGGGGAAATGCCAGGTGAAGACGGGCGTGGTGCCACCACCAGCAGCGGCGAGTGTGACTCAGTTCACACCCTGCCCTCCAACGTCCAGCCTCCAGAACGGGGAGAGAATCAATGCCTACCGTTTAAGCCACCTAAGTTTGTGGGACTTTTAAGGCAGCCCTAGGAAAGTAATATACTGAAGTACACCACGCCAGAAGAAAAAGCAGTTCTGGGGACAGCCCAGTGAAGTCGACCACAGACCAACTTCGAACATTTTTATTAGCCCTGAATTAGACTCCAGGTAAAACAAGCATGAATGACCTCAGTCAACATGCACCCAGGAATGAGGAGTTTTAAGTTGTTTTGGGCCTGCTTTCCTCCCACCGGTCCAAACTGTGATTTTCTGTCTCAAAATATAGAGCTAATGTGGCTGAACAACTGACATAAACCACAAAACAGTATTCGCCCCTCTCATTTACTATGTCACCAACAGGACTCCCCCGGGCACCTACTCGGGCTAGAAAAATAACACTGCCCAGCTCTTCCCGCCCAGTCACATGAGGTGTCTTCCCACACGACCATATAACCAGCCAACAAACTAACGGAATGTCTGCAGGAAGGCAATCATGTAGTTGTTCAAAAGGTCCAAAGTGGTGGCTCTTCTGAGCTCTGAGGAGGTGACCGCGGCAGACAAACACGGTGAGCCCCAGCAGGTCATGACCTGGTAGGATCTCCCTGCCTCTGAGTGCAGATGAAGCCTGTGACTTGTTTCTAGGGCTGAAATACAGCAGCGGCGACAGGTAGTCACTTCCAGGGTTATGTTCTAGCCTACAGGACCATGTCACAACAACGAGAACAAAAGATGCTCTTGCTGGCCTTGAAGCCAGCTGCCACGATGGCGAGGGCCTGTGAGGGGCCACAGAGCAGGCACTATGTGGGTTTCTAGCAGCTCAGAGTGAACCCCACCTGACAGCTGGCAAGCAAATGTGACTTCCGTCCTTCAACCACAAGGATCTGAATTCTGGCAACAGCCCCATGAGCTTGAAAAAGGACCCGAGCTCCAGAAAGGACCACAGCCTACCGATACATGCCTTCTGCCTGGTGAGACCCTGGGCAGGGGACCCAGCTGAACAGTGAACTGCTGACCCAGGGCAACTGTGAGATAATAAATGTGTCCTGTTTTCCGTGCTGTTTGTGTTAATTTGTTGTGCAACCGAGAAAATTAATACAGTGATGATGATGTCCTTTGAGGGTCTGATTAAAAAAAAAAAAAAGGAATCTCTAATTAGAAAAGCTCAGTAAGGCACATGTTCTGAATATAATTTCAAGGATTTGTTTAGACCCTCTAAAACTCATCAGTGAGCCCCCAAAATGTTCTTGGACACCAGGTAATGAACCCTTTTTGTCTAGTCAATAAAATCACTGCAAAGCTTGCTAATGTCTGCGAAAGTAACAAGGTCACAGTACATAAGCCTCACCTGCTAGCTAATTTCTACAGTTTGAAATATGAACTTAAATAATTTGTTTCATTCTTCATCTGTACTACAGTCGCTATTTTAATATTATGTCATCTTCAGCGTGCTTAGAGAAACAGGAGAGCGCAGACTTGAACAGACAATTTCTTATTTTATTAGGAGAAAACCGGGCTCCATCCTTGCCCAAGTGCCCACTGTAATGACACCCAGTTGCAGAAGGAAGATGGGGCTGTTGGAGCCAGCACGCCGCTGCTGGGCAGGAAGCAGATGTGACTGACCACTCAGCAGCAGGAAATCAACTTCCAAGGGCTTCAGTAGGCAGGCAATGTCCCTGGCTGATCCTCTGCCAGTCTTGGCGGGGAGGACCATGTGCAGGGCTGGGTACAGGCAGGAGGATGCAAAAGGTTGTCCCTCTGTGGGACACGCACGGAGGCCAACAAGAAATGAAAGGGGGCAGGCAGATCAAATGAAGGAACAGCAGCTACCAGCACAGGCACCAACTGAACAGAAGGATGTCAAGGGGAACTGAACTGGCCCTAATGATGCAGACGGGAGACTGGCTCAGGAAGGCCTTGTGACCTGAAGTCTAATCAAAGCAGCTGCTGACCTGATCAGCCTCTTGTCCCTTGAAGCTCTGCAGAGAGAGAGGGTACACCGCCACTGTTGATTGGAAAAAGGTACGGCAGCCGACGCCACGTGCTAATCCAAGGTAAAGTGTCATGGAAACCAGTGCTCCTGCAACATGGAACCTCTGCTGTTCTAGGAAGCCAGGGAGGAAGGTATAGTCCACCCTGTTATCACGCGGTTTGCTGATATGTCTGTGTGCCCTCCCATTCTCTCCAGGGGACCATGAAGCCCTCCCCTGCATGGGTGATGATGACCCTTGCATTTCTGTATTCCAGGCAGGCAACACAATGCCAGGCACAGAGCTCCCAGACAATCTGCTGAATGGGTGATCCCCTACCTGTTCTTTCTTTTCTTTGCTTTTTTAAATCCTTACCTGAGGACATTTGTTTCACTAGTTTTGGAGACGAGGAAGAGAGACAAACATGGATGTGAGAGAGAAACATCAAACACTTGCCTCCCGCGTGCACCCTGAGGACTGAACCTGCAACGGAGGCGTGTGCCCTGACTGGGAATCAAACTCGCAAACTTCCAGTCTATGGGATGGTGCTCCAACCAACTGAGCCACACCAGCCAGGGTCCTGCCGTTTCTTTTCCCAACTGCTCATCCCCTGCTGACATCCTCTGTGATGAAGGCCAGGCCGCCTGAGATCAAGTCCAGCTCCACCAGTACTAACTCTGTGACCTTGCAGAAGTCACTTCACCTCTGTGTGGGTGCCATTTCCCCCAGTGGGGTTAATAATCATAGAGACAGCCTCTGACTTACGTTGTTTCAACTTCAAGATTTTTTGACTTTACAATGGTGAGAAAGCAATACGCATTCAGTAGAAATCAGAGTTCAAATTTTGCATTTTGTTCTTCTCCCAGGCTAGCAATATGAGGTCCAACAGTCTCCTGTGATGCTGGGCGACAGCAGAGAGATGATTTTGCCCAACTGTAGGCTAACGTAAGTGTTCTGAGCACGTTTATGGCAGGCTAGACTAAACTGTGATATCAGTAGGTTAGGTACATTAAATGCATTTTCAACTTAAAAAATTTTCACCTGAAGATGGGTTTATTGGCAGGTAACCCTGTTGTGAGTCGAGGAGCACAGGTGTTTGGGACTAACTACATGTAAAGGGCTTCAGACCCCTGCCTGGCACACAGTAAGCACTCCAGCAGTTCTTAGATGATAGAGGCCACGTCCTTCTCTCTGTGTTAAGTTGTATAAACATCCTTAAAATGTTGCCTTGTCTCCCAATGTAGATGAAAGTTCTCCACTTTTTGTGGAAAGTAATAGCTCCTATTTATAAAATACTTTCACATCTATTTTCTCATTTGAGTCTCCCCACAAACCTGCAGTAAACCCCCACGGTGTCTCCCAGGGCGACGCACACCCGGCAGCCCCAAGAGACTACCAGGGCTGCGGGCTGATGGTAATGACGGCGTGTCCCACACCGCCTCACCTGTGAAAGGCCATTTATCACTTGATGAGGAGGAGCAGGCCTGCCTTGTGTTTGCAGTGATTTACCTTGAGTGTTTTTGGTGCTGTTGTTTCACGACTGAACAAAAATGATGATTTGTTTTCATTTTCTTTCTCCCAAACTGATGTTTTAAAACAATTTTTTCTTTTCAATTAAAAAGGTAGTAGTGTTTATTACAGAAAATCTGATGAAAAGACAAGAGGAGTCTAAAGAAGAAAACTGAAATTACTCACAACCCCAATTTGGTATTTGTAAGGCTTTATGAGAAGCATCTGCAGCCAAGTCGTACCATTTTGCAGAAAGATGTCAGCATGACTTCTCGACCTCACTGGTCAAACGGAATTCTGGGAGTCAGTAACGGTCCAGGCCTGGGGGCCAGGGTGGGGTGGGGTGGGGCAAGGCAAGGAGGCAGGCACATGAGAGGCTGGGGATGAAGAAGAGGGCAGTTGGTCCTGGTTGAAGTGGCTGAAAAGGGGCAGAGTAGGGATCAGATCTGATCTGCCCAACAGAGTGTGAAGGGTGCCCTCTGCCACAGTGCTGCCTAGTTTTGTCAGAGCAGAACATGGGCACCCAAGGACCAATGGCCTTCAGAAGGTCACAGCCACACAGGTCCCTGGAAGAGACAGACACAGAACTCTTGCCTCTGGAGACAGAAGAAAGCCAAGTAATAGCATGGCTGCCCTACGCAATACTGTTCTCTGGACCTTCCCTGTCTAGCCGACGGTGCCTGTGAGCAAGAACATGGGGCAAATGTGCCTACTGTGCAATCCTAGGTAGATGGGGGTAGGAGGAGGGTGGGGATGGGGGTGGGGGAGTAAATTTCTAAGTCTGCTGCACCTGATTGGCTGGGGGGATAGGAAGCCATGGCTACTGTGTCTACACTTGAACGAGCTGGGAGGGGCCAGGATGGCAGCAGGAGCTGGAAACCATTTCAGAAGGAGGTAAGGTCACCAATGCAGCAAGTGTGGACCTCAGTGTCAAGAATCCCACCTGCCCCTTAGGTTGTAATATCGGTATTTCCCAGCTGGTTTTGGGCCACGCCTGGAAAAAGTCACAGGAGCCACCTCACGGCCACCATGACAGTCACTACTGTATTGCACTTTTCCCTGTCTCGGCCTGTTTCAAGTTTCTCCCCAGCTACAGACACGAGCAGGCACCAGGAGGTTCCTATAAATCAGAATCGGAAGGTCAGCTCTTTCAAACAGCTCATCTATAGGATGACATCCATGTCTGCAACTCACATCATATTCCCGAAACACAAACTGTTCAGTAGACAAACAGTGCGTCCTGCACCTCGCATTGCTGACGACCAACAGACCCATGGGCATCGTCAATAAAATCACCGCCTCGGCGACTACAGGAGCCTAGGAACTGTTACATCCCCGTTTCAATGGATGTAAATAAATCAGGGCAAGAGAAAACAGGACCCTTAATTACATAACCGGGAAGGATTATGTAACAAAGGTCCCGATGCAACTTGACCTGCACCTGTGCCCAGGAGGGTGGGGAGAGCACACCTTTTCAGAAGTGAGCCGCCCAGAGCTGTGCCAACCACGTTTCAATATTGGTTTCACTAATCCTGCTCACTTACCACCAACAAAAGCCTCGGCTCCGCTAACCTTGTTTTTTCCACACCACTGGATGAAGCAACCTCTTTTTAGGGCGATAGTTTGTTAAAGGGACACAGCACCAGTGAGGACAAGACACACACAAGGGAAGAAAACCAGGACGTCAATTTCTCGGAGGCTGGAATCCTGCATCTGGCATGGCCGCGGTAATTTCATAAGGGCTGCTAAAGCCACTTCTGCCACGTCAAAATGGCAGGACCCTGATCACTTGTGACAGGCAGCATTTGCACTGAAGGACTTTTGAAAGCCATTCAGCATTTCTTTGTTGGAGGAACCCAAGAAACAAGAATGGCAACAAAAATAAAAAATAAAAAACCACCCTCCCCTCTTTCATTGTGGGCTGCCAAGACAAATGATCCTTCTTCATGTCTCCTTTATGTCTTACTGATAGAAATTTCATTCGAGGGCACCCAACACGAAGGACACTCATGCCAGCAATATGCCTTGCATGGGACATTCCTCGGAACCTTTAGGAGAGATATTGATTTAAAGCTGCCAAGATGCCGGGTATGCATGGCCGCTACCATAATGAATCTACCCGGCATTCCATGCTCATGAGTTAAAGCGTGTCTGGAAAGCTGAAATCCATTGAAATGACAGTAGTGGCTCTACTTCACCCTCAGGAAGACAGAAAAGTCCAAACAAGGCCAGAAGTGCTACTTGGTGGCATCTGAGGTCAGATAATAGCTGCCAACTTGATCAGTTCTACCCTGTACCATACCTGGGTGTGAGCCGGAATTTCCCATCCTGCCAAGGCTGGGGCAGGAGGGGTAGATTTTTTTTTTTTTTTTTTTGGATAATGACACATAGTAAAACTAAATATCTATGGGACTTTTTTTTGAGGTCACAAACATACTCTTTCAAATCCCTTTCCTGAAGGTCAATGTGTTCCTCTTTTTGCCATTTTCTGTTTTAAAAACCCTCTACTACACAACCCTCCCCCAAAAGAAGTCTAAAGGCCTAGGTTAAAATTCTGTGTCCCAAAGAAAACTTTCAGAAATCAGAACCACGGGTTTTAAAGTTCCTAGAAATCTTAGAGAAATCATGGATATGAGATTTAAGATCTGAATTCGAGTCCTGACTTGGCTACTAGGCGAGTGACCTTGGACAAGTCACATGAGGCTTCCCAGGGCAGCTTATCTTCCGTCATGGGGAGCAGTTGTACTCCATGAGCTTGGAGGTCCCTAAAACCCTGCAATTCCAGTCGACCCCAGTTTCCAACTGGGAACCATGTCACAGTCCTCTGTGCCTGCTCCCTGACCAGATCGCTGTTCTTCACGAAGATCCCAGAGACCTCAGCCTACAGGCCAGAAAACCGAGGAGCCCCTCTGATGCTCAGATTCCCCCGCAAAGACCACCTACTGGCCACCCATGTGACTTGAACAGACAGCTGCACTTCCCTGACAGACTAAGGCCATGGGGTAGAATCCAAGTCGAATTCCCCTGGGACAGGATAGGTACAAACTAAGCGTATTAGTTCCTAGGGCTGCCGTAACAAAGAACCACGAACGGGGGGCTTACAGCAGCAACAGGAATGCATTGCCTTCTATTTCTGGAGGCTAGAGGTCCAAAATGAAGGTGTTGGCAGGGCCCTGTTCCCCCTGAAGCCTGTAGGGGAGCATCCTCCTTTGCCTCCCCTGGTGGTAGCTGTCCAACCTGGGCAGTCCCTGACTACAGGCGCATCTCTCCAGTCTCTGGCTCCATCTTCTCACGGTGTTCTTCCTGTGTGTGTCTGTGTCCAAATTTCCCTCTTCTCAGAAGAACACCAGTCACACTGGATTGGGGCTCATCCTAACGACCACGTCTTAACCTGATCACATCTGCAAAGACCCTATTTCCAAATAAAGTCGCATTCACAGGTGCTGGGTGTGGGAAGGGGGAGTGGGTTAGGATGTCCTATTTTTGGGGGGGTACCCAATTCAATCCATACCAGTAGGTAATCACATTTTGAAGACTAAACTCAAGTGTACAAATGCAGGAGGAGGTGGCCAAAGCCCACCTTAGGTAAAGTGGAAGGGACAATGTAAGTGGAAAGGCACGGTGTCTTTAGGGTGCTAATGATCATACAGGGAAAAGATACTCACTTCCAATGGTTGGGTATGTGGGAGCTGGGGAGCAGGGTGTTCTGCCCCCAGGCACGCCTGTGTTTTCCCATCATAACCCACCCAGGCCGCACTGCCAGCAGTGCCCCCGACCCCCAGCTGCTAAAGCCTACTCACTCCTGAAGCTCCAGCTCAGCTATCGGAACTGCAAGTCCCTTGCCTCTGACCTCCGATGACATTTAGTCTGCTCCTTGGTAACACCTGAACTATGGTACTATGTACTCTCTCTCTGCCTACCACTCCTTGAGAGCACAGGCTATTTCTTCCTCAGTCACTGCACCCACAGTAGGTGCTTACAGATATTTGCTAAAATTAACCAGCAGGAAGGTTAGAGGACGAAAACGAGGAAAGAAATACCTGCTGTTTTGAAAACATCACCATGGAGAGAGACCTTTGAAACCAGGGGCGGTTGGAACATTTGGCCTATTGATTCCCTCACTGAATCTCTGTAACCTCTACCCCCATGGCATATTTCTTGGAAATCATAAGAAAGCCTGAAAGATAAGCTAACCACTTAAAGAATGGGAGGGAGCATGCCCACGCAAGGTGCTTCTGATGTCACTGGCACCAGTAGCTCTTGGGCCCATCCATCAGCTGATGAGACCTTGGAAGTTTCCGGCAGAGGCTGACACTCAGGCCCGCAGCAGGTCTTGGGTACTGCAGCATGCTGAGTTGGAAGGGGGCTTCGGGAGGGTAGCAGGCAGAGTACTGTCTCCCTCCCCAAAGAGGTTCACATCCTCACCTCCAGAACCTGGGAACATGTGTGGTTATATCACATGAGGGAACTGAGGCCGCAGATGAAATTAAGGTCCTGGGGATGGGGAGAAGCTTCTGGATCATCTGTGTGGGCCTTACGTGATCATAAAGGGCCTTGTCCGTGAAAGAGGGAGCTCAGAGTGCCTGCACCTGAGAACCTGACCTGCGGCTGCTGGCTTGGAAGATGGAGGAAAGAGCTGCAAGCCACGGAACATGGGTGACATCTAGAAGCTGGAAAACGTTAAGATAACGAACCTCACAAAAGAACACACAGTAAAATTCCTTGACTTTAGTCTCATAGCCCCTTTTGGGTGCCGGACCTTCAGAACTGTAAGATAATCAATTTGCATGGTTTGAAGCCACCAAGGTTGTGGTCCTTTGTTACAGCAACCACGGAAACTAATACAGAGCTCATCTCCCCTCCCAGTGGAGAGACTGACGTCTCTTGCCTGAGGGACTTCAGTCTCCTCAATGCAGAGCTCAGTCTCCTTGGACAGAAAACGAAGAGACTCAGGACTGACAAATGGGGGGGAAAGAGAAAAGGACTGGCTACCAGTTACACTGCCTGTGGCCACGTACCGAGAGGATCCAGGATGTCACACTGGCTTTCCGTTACTAGGTGAGGCTTACTTCCCCAGTGATGTGGGTGTTTGGGAGAACAGGTCTCTTGTTGAAAAAAAATACCACCACAGAGCTCGGATGAGGCCAGGTGTTGCTCGTTCAGTATCTCAAGTCCAGAAAGAGGAATTCTTGAACTTGCACCAAACTCAGTTGCTTTGATTCAGCAAGCCACAACACTTGAAAATACCAGAAACTTTTTCAACGGCATCTATGTCTCTGAAAAAGGAGCGGCTCAGCGGGCCGAATAAGATCTAAGTTGATCAGCTATAGGAACAAGATGCCAGCTGACTCCTCAGACCTACTTGTGATATTTTAAAGATGCAACAAAAGTCCTAGATTGATTTGGAAAATAAACCAAAACCAAAAATTGACCACCTCCCCCCCCCCCCGATGTTTCCTTCTCATATTGGGAAGATCTAGTGAAACACAGGAAGGACGGGGAGAATAGATCACTCCTCTCCTCTACCCTGCTCTATAATTCTCTGCAGCATTTATTACTGTATATTACATTATATTATATCACATCTGGCTACCTGTCCATCAGTCTGACCTGGCTGCTTTGCTTTCCCCATTGAAAGGAAGCTCCACAGAGGGCAGGATCTCTATCTTGTTCACACTCTAGCATGTTATATAGGTACTACGAAAAGTTGCTAAATGAATACGAGAAACTCAATCCTATGCCTCTTTAGACAGAGCGTTTCCAATTGTCTTAACTTCCCAAAGGGGAAAGGAATTCGGGAAGGAGCTGCTCTTCATCAGTATCCACCAGCAGGACCTCTCCGAGTCTGATTTTTGCTGACCCTTCGGTCTTCAGCACGACTCTGGACCCTTTCCAAGTTCCCGCCTTTCCACACTCCTAAAGAGCCCAGCCCTGAGAATTGTTCCCAGGGATCAATTTCAAGCGAGGATGCTGGAACCTTCCTTTGAGGAATGTGGCCTCAGTCAGTCTGTTTACCTGGTCCATATGGCAAAAACATGCCTCCTTAAATCCCAGCCCTGTTACTTCATTGGAACAATTTGATATAGCTCTAATTCAATTTGCACACAGATCCTGGGGATGTCTGGAACTAATCTGATAATCTTTAAATTACTGTGTTTTCCAAGTATGTCTCAGCTGCCAATATCATATAGGGGGCCTTTAATGTGAAATAATGACTTTAATGAGGTCAGTGCCTTCTCATTTCTTACCAAATTCCTCATTATTACAGTGCTGGAAATGGACAAGTGCTTGGCAGCCCCCAACGGGATAGTGGCTTTTGGGGTCACCCGGGCAGTTCCTTCGGTTACACGCAGAAAGCAGAATGTTTTCTTTTTGTCTGTTCCATTCAGAGAAATCCCAAGAACCTAGTACATAGCGGATGCTCGATAAGCAGTAGCAGGATAAATGAGTATTCCGAGCTTAAAACCTGATAATGAGTATCAATAACATGGCACTTACTCAGCTACATCAAGAGTGTGAGTGAAACATATCAATTTCTAAATGGTTTGGGGGAGAATTATAAATGAAAATTCTTGCTACTGGAGGGATTCTAGCTTACCACCCTTGCCGCCCCAGAAATGACAAATAGACAACATAATTACAGACTGCCGGTAATTAACATACACCCAGCTCTAGCAAACATGAAAATTTAAAATGAACAATTATATACTAAAAAAGGCCTGCAAATGATCAACTGGGGAAGAGGCAGAAATCTATGAATGATGGTGTTAAACAGGCAGATGTAACTCCCTCTGCTGTCTTCCTCCCTGCGAGCCCAGCCCGGCGCAGCCATGGTGCCTCGTCAGCCAGTGGAACCAGAGAGCTGACCCGGTATCTCAAGCAGGCAATTTTCCTAGTTGTAAATAACCAGCAGCTTTGTGAAAGTCAATTAGGAGGCTGCCATCTCTTCTCTGGGAGACTTATTTCAGTCTATCCATCTTCCTTTGTTGATTTCGTAAATTGGGTTTAATGGATGCGGAGAGAGAGCAGAAAGAAAGACCTATTTTTTTGGCTCTCAGACTTTTTGGGGGTGGGGATGAGAGTTTTTACATCTTTCCCACTTAGAATTCAAGTAGAATACTTGCAAATCTCCCTTTTCAAGGCCAGAAAACTGGAGAGACATTATGTACCATGTCTAGCAACAGAAGCACAAGGCCTGTAAGAGAGTGATCGAGTCACAAGGCGAAGTTGATGGTGCAAATGAACTTTTACTGCAAAGGTGCAGACCAAACTGCATTGTCTGGAACAGGTTCGCAAAGTCCAAGTCTGACATGGCTGCCTCACGAATCCACTGTTTCGTCTTAGCCCGTGCCCCTCCTGTCTTCTGTCTGATTTACGGGGATGAGAGCGGTGACGACCATAACAAGGACACTAATGCCAGTAGCTGTCAATTAATTACTGAACACCTATCATGTGCTGGGCACACTTCAGTACATTCCTTCTACTGCTTGAAACAACTTTGTGACAACCGCATTATTACTGTTCCAATTTTAGAGATGAGGAAGCTGGGATCCAGGAAAAAAAAATCACAGCGCTCGTAAACTCTGGAGCCAAGAGAATGTGCACCTGGGCCACAGTCCAGAGAACGAGTCGAACCCAAAGACAGTCTTGTCCTGAGGGCCGTGCTCTCTCTTTTGTTCAACCAGCAAACACTGGACAGGCCTCCCTCTGTGCCGTGCACACACTCCCCTGTGCTTAGTGCTCAAAGGCCAGTCCAGGCTTGCTGAAGAACTCGGCATGCCCCCACCTCAGCCACCCTGGGGGTGAGGAGAGGGACAGGGACACCGAGGCAGCCGCTGCATCTGGGGCGGGGTCTTTCCCTGGGAACCCCGACTTCCTGGCCATCCGTGTGTCAGATCACTCTCCTGAAACTAAAATGCTCTGAACTGCGGAACTGATTAGGTCCTCGGATCATTATCTCTTTGGGAAATGAGGGGAACAAAGAAAAAGAACAACGCAAGGGGGGAAGAAAAAGGAGCAGAGGGCACGAGCAGGAAGCATACAGAAACAAATGCAAAGGGCCTCCGAGAGCTCACTCAGTCAAGAAAGTGAGTAACAAAATGTCACCCTGAGACACTGTAGGATGTCCTCCACCAGGGGCTGCATCCGTCCTCACACTGACACACTCCGGAGGCCACAGAAAGGAGGACAGGTCTACATGCACTGACACAGTGCCTCCATGATCAGAATGCGTACATGGCATAAACGCGCGCGCGCGCGCGCACACACACACACACACACACACCCAGGCACGCAGAGGCACCAGCCATCAAACGGCGTGTAATAAACTGATCATGCAGGTTACCGCTGGGGAGCGGACTAGGGAGCTGTACTTCTTTGGAAGGAGGGTAACTTTCTTTTTGTCATTTTATGTATTAAGGATTTTTTTTCACAACATAATAAAAAGGAGAAAGGAACCCAAGTGGGGTGGCAGGCAGTGACGTGCCTGGGGTCCCACGAGTGGTTGGTGGAGGGGCTGGGCCTAGCTTCCTGGACCCTGGCTCCCAGTCCCACGCTCTGCCCACAGCAGCTGCATCTGTCCAGACGCTCAATATCTGCCACCAATAATCACTCTCGGAGAAACTGCGCCAGCCTCCCTGGCTCCGTGATTTGGTTAGTTAGCACCGACTCTGATAAGCCTCCATTTTCCAATTAGTGCCATCCCCCACATTGCTGACATTGGTGTCCTTTGAGTGAAGACTAGGGAAGGACAGTGGCTGGGCCAGACAGAACTCTATCCCTGCGACACTCTATCCAAAGTGAGACAATCACGTGACTCCTCAAGGCCCTCTGGCTGGAGGCCCAAACAAAACCTGTAGATGGCTTTTAGGTTTCTGTGCAGAGTTCATGCCAAGGTTAAGTCCACAGTATGTGCACGAATATTACTCCGTATGGGGATTATTCCCAGGAAATTTCTACATCTCCCCAGCCACGTCCTTATTCACCCCCGACTGCTCCCCCTACGCCGCCTCCCGGCGGCAACCGTGGGCGCGTGAAAACACAATGCACACCTTCCATCATGGTGGGAGCAGACACCATGGGCTCTGAACTTTGGAGTCAGCCAGGGCAAGTGGGCTGGCCTTCCGCCCTCCGCCTGTATGACATCACATGATACATTCACCTTCCAACCTCAGTCTCTTCACGTATAAACTGGAGCTGTCAGTGCCTAAGGAAAGAACCAGAAAGTCTGCCAGTTCTGTAGCTACAGTAACTGGAGGTATTCTTGGATGGACTCCTTTCATCCAGCTAAGCAAACAGGCAGTTGACAGCTCAGTCACATTTTGAGAGTCCCTTCAGAGCCCCATGCTCTTGCTCCCCGAGTAGACACTCTGGAATGTGACGTTCGGCTCCTGAAGAAGAGGGGCTTTTCACTGAAGGCTGGACGGGGTTGGAGATGCTGTCCTCCCTAAGCTTCTTTCTCCCAGTCCGCATGTCCTCACTTCCTGACATTGCTCTCCTGGGCCAGCTGACTGGACCTGCGTGCTACCGCAAATCCAGTCACTCCCATCGGGATCCCCGCTGCTCCTGGGAATTAAGAGCTGGGACTGAAAGACAGCCAGGCCACCCGGGCTACTGTCTTCCACAGAGGACATTTAGCTTGAAAGCTACAAATGACCACTGACCGTGTGCAATGTGTGCAAGGACACGGAGGACACACAGAAAGAAACAGGGGAGGCCTCAGTGTGGTGGCCTTCAGCTCCCTGTCCTGATGACTCCTGGCTCCATGCCTAGCCCTGGGTCCCAGGAGGGCTGCAGGTGTGCCTCTCCAAGGCCTCTCCCCACCTCTATTTCTTCGTAGGCCAGTTGCTTTCTGTTACTGGCAACCAAAAGAAGTCTAGAGTACTCCTAATCCCCTCGTCACTGATCCCACTCAGCATCTGAGAAGGGCCTGTAGATGGCACTTTCCATTCTGATACAAAGAAATGACTTTAAAAGAGCCGAATTTGTGGCATTACCTTTATTTTGCCTGATTGCATTACTCAAACAGAAAGAGCTATGAATAATAATAAAGATACCATCAAAGCAAAATATTTGACACTCACAAGATTAAAAGCTGAATACAGTAATCTTCTCATAATCATCATGGGATGTGCAACACTCAATCAACAATTACACAGGGAATGCCCGCGACTCCACACTCAGGGACCAGGGAAAGGCAAAGGAGAAAGTCAGGGAATCAGCGCAAGGGGAGAAGGGAGTGTACCCAATCTAAATACTGCCTGCATTATTGGAAGAGTTCCACCTTTTCCTACCAATGCTATGCATAAAAAATTATAAAAACCACCCAAGAATACACACCCTGAACCAAAACAGTCTAGCGAAAGACCTATTTTTAAAAACCACTTAGAGTATTCACATAATAGTGGCAGAGTCCATTCATGAGGGTGCTTTCTTTTTAAAAACAGCTTTATGGAGGTATAATTTATACTTTCTCTATCTACCAGTTTCTTCAGCCAGTCTTTCCTCCTGATGGGAGAGAGAAGTGGAATGGCCAGAGCTGGAACTCAGAGCCTGGTGGGGCCACGGGCTGGGTAAGGCCAACTGAGAAAGGAGAGGAGACGAACCTTCCCTCCGAGCAGGCTGGGGCTCACATCCCCTCAGAGTCCGCCAAGTGACTGTTAGGAAGTATGTATGCATTTTCCAATCTGGACCATTAAAAAAGAAAAAAGAAAAAAACCCAGGTGCCAGGTCAAAATATCTCCCGACCAATAGGAGGGAGGCCTCGGGGCAACGCTTGGAGGTGAGCAGCCGCTCACACACCCGCAACCTCTCTGGGCTGCCTCGGTCTGATTTCTACAACACAGGTTTCATTTTTAATGTTCCTTTGAAGGCGCCGAGCCTTCATTCAGGATGCACACAATGCAAGTTAGCACAAATGCCCGCACTATATTATAAAGAGGCTCTTTTAAGGAGGGCTGGGAGTACAGCTACATGTTCTAATCCAGATACAGCTTTGACAGCCCGTGCACACCCTTTCATAACCTCCAAGCACCAGCCTCGCTGTGTTATTTTATATGAATGCATCTTGATGGCTGCGACGGCAGACAATGAGGCCATATTATGACTTCATAAACACATAATAACACTGCCCTTTTCTTTTCTGAAAGGGTTTATTTTCCTCCTTCTACAGGTAAATACAGCAAATCTGACATCATAGAATACAATTGAAGTAGCAAATGATCAATGTCAACCATAATAACAGTGTCTGAAAAAATTAGCTCAACCATCTCATTCTGGCCATTTTCCAACGGCCCGCGGAGGTGAGAGCGTGCCACGATGGAGCACCTGGCAACTCTGAGGCAAGGCTCTAAACATAGCCCCGTCTGCACGGCATCCGCCAAGGGAACCACGTGACCGCTCTCTCCGGGATGCACCAGTTCACATAAGGGCTCCCCGAAGCTCCATCTCGCAGGAGAATGAAAACAATAAAGAGCTAGATTCGGCCCTGCCTACCCAAGAAATTCGCTCTGCTCTGATGTTAACAGAGAGGCTCAGAGGAAAGAGTTACCACAAACCAACCGCAGACATCAACTCAGAGGCAACCAGTAGAGACTGCAGCTCATCTTAACAGTAGGTATCCCTTAGAAATCCTTGTTATGCGGAATTAAGGCAAAATCACCCTGAGAAACCAAGCAAAATGAAATCAAGTTCCTGTGAAAGACAAAATATTTTCTTAGGCATTAAGATAGTCTATTGCTAATGGCCTTTCCTAACCTTAAATTTGACCTTGCAATATAAATGCAACCCAAGGCCACTTCCCAGAATAACCCAGGAGCCTTCAAATATTTTCCTTTGTCTAACCCACACCCACAAATGTCATCAACCAGGCCTTTTCTTGTATCTTCTGTAAGCGAAGAGACACAGGAATCTGCCTATGGCCAAATGTGTTCAGAGTTCACCCACCAACTGTCGTGAAAACCTTACAAAGTGTGAAGGGTAAGAAAAGGCGAACTTATTAGACTTCTTTTAGGTCCACTGTCTGACTTCCCATGGGCTCTGCGCCTGTGCTAATAGGTAAGCTGAACATACATATGAAGAAATTTGCCCTTCAGGATAAGGTGTGAATAAGAATTTTACTTCAAAGGAAACTATTTAAAAAACACACACACACAAAAATAACCTCTGACCTTGTCTTCTTATAGCTACAAGAATAAAGATGCCCAGACTTAATTTTCTTCTAAAGATTATAGAGAAGGGGTGTGAATAAGAATTTTACTTCAAAGGAAACTACTTAAAAAAAAACAAAAAAACAATGAAACCCCCGACCTTGTCTTCTCATAGCTACAAGAATAAAGATGCCCAGACTTAATTTTCTTCTAAAGATTATAGAGGAGGGAAATACACCAAAAGGTAAGAGGAGGGCTTGTGAAGACCCGGATCCTTTAGTTATCCTTCACACACACACACAGAGCTACAACAGAAGGTTTCTACAGAGAGCTTACGGTGTGGATGATCAGATGTTAAAGCAAGAGGGGCTCTTCTGAATCCTCAAGTCCCCCTTCCTGACTTCACTTAGCACCTTGAATGTCCATTTCCTTCAGCTCATATTAACCAAGCCCCTACCACACGCCGAGCACTGTTCCAAACGCTGGGCACACCTGCGATGAACAAAAAGGGAAGTCACTGCCTTTGGGAGCTGATGTCCTCGGGGCGTGACGGGAAGATGGAAGCTGACAGAGCCATGTACTGCCAGGTGGCTGGAATGCTATGGAATACGTGGTAGGCGCGGCTAAAGGACTTTTACAGAAGAGCAAGCTGAGGCTTAAGGTTCCAGAGGTCGTTTGCAGACAGCAGTGGGAACAGATAACTAAGTTTAGGGGTTTTTAAAAAGGTTTTATGCAGCAAAGGGTGACTGAAGCGTTAATAAAGGCACAGGGGAAACTGAGAATAATGAGCACACGTCACAGTTTCGGAAGCACGAGCAAAAGATACGCAGGTGGGCACTGATGGGGGTTCTTTCTATCTTTGGGATGCTGCTCTGATCCTCACCCTGAAACTGGAAATATCAAAAGAGTGATCCTCGGCACACAAGGCCCAGGGCAAGAATTGGTTTCCTTGTTTGAAAGTGAGAAACTGCATTCTCGGTAGGTTCCTCATTTCAAAATTTCCCGGCCTTACAGTGCTTCAAAAAAGCATTGGAAGAAAAAAAGACAGACAGAGAAACAGGAGCTTGGTTTCTCCAGAGTGCTGCTTTTTAACTGGAGCTTCCTTCCTGTACGCATCGTTTTTTTTTTATGTGGAGTCCGCAGCCTCAGGGCTCTAAAACCACTTGGGAACTAAAGGAAAAGGCTGTTCCAGCCACCAGGGCTGCCACTCAGAAAAGTCGTTGGTGAGAAAGGAGAAATGTCCAGGTAATAGGGAGATGATAGAACGCTTCAATATTTGCATTTTCTGTGTGTTCTGTCAGTGGCCTGATACACAAACTCTTGCAGACACCAGCAGAGATGGCTCCCCCCATGAGACACACTGCATACAGGGAATGGACCAGACTGCACTGCCCTCCCCCCCGCTGCCCTGCCCTGTCCCCCATCCTGCTGGCTTGCAAGGTGTTTTCTCTCAATGTTCCAAATCAGAGCTCAAATCCCAGCAGGTCCACAACCTGCAAACTTGATTCAATAAGTCATCATGGAGGGGCAGGGGTGGAGGTGGGGGCTGGCTGAAGGATGCCCCCGCCAGGCGATGAGAAAATTCTGCAACTGACTGTGGCGATGGCTGCATAACTCTATGACTACACCAAAAATTAGTGCTTTAAGGGGATAGGTGATTTCTCTCCGTCCGTCCATCCATCCATCCATCAAGAGGCAATCTCCTGTGCAGAAATCAGTGATACGAATAAAATGATTTCTGTAAATTTCAAAGTGCTACACAGAACAGAAGTGCAATTTATAGTAATAAAAATCTAAAAGGTATCCTTTTTTTTTTTTAACTTCTTTGCCCCGTTCCCTACCTGAACACCCATCAAAGGTTATTGTTATATACTCCTGCCTGGGGACTAAGTAAACTTTAACAAGTAAAACCAAAAACCAAAGAAACAAAACTGGGTTGGTAGAGCTTTCTGGAACCCAGGAGAACTAAGAAAAGCTAGAAAGGAATCACTAGGGCTTTACTACTGGGCTCAGTGAAAACAGACAATTCAGACCAGGCCTGAATCCTGTTGAGAAAGAGAAAAGATATACTCAAAGCCCCTACTCTCTATGAGTTTACGGTAAACAACCACGTGCCACCACCTCTGCCACTGGCACCCTGGTCAAAGGGCCTTCATCCTCAAAAGCCAGTCTCTGCTTCACGGGTTCTAATGACCTGGCCTGTGCCCAGAAAGCTCCGCCCCTCCTTGATGGTCACATGGCCGATTCCTTCTCAGCCCCTAGGTTCCTACATCAACTCTTCGGAAAGGCGTCTTGGGACCACATCACCTGAAAGAGATGCTGTGACCACCACTCCGCCCTTACCTCACTCTATTCTTCTTCAGGCACTTGCCCCCACGAAGATCACGTTATATATTTGTTTCTCGACTTGTTTGCTTTCTGTTTTTCCACTGAGATATAAATGCCACAGGGCAGAGAAGGGCTGAGATCTTATTACTTATTCATTGCCGTTTGTAACTTATTCACTGCTGTCTCCTCAGGGCTTAATACAGTGACTGATGTATAAAGAGTCATTTTATGCAAATAGACAATTTTTATTTCAGTCCCACCTTCCACACTTTTGCATTTCAGTACTATTTTGCTTTCCATCAACAGAAGCAAACGATCTATAATAAATGTCCAGCAGGACAACTTTGTAACTTCATTATTAATACTTCGCCCATCCCCATCTGCTCTCTTTCCTAATGGCTGGCTTTCGCCAAAGACCGTTTTGAGCGGATAGGGGCCTGAATCCCTGAGAAGGTGGCCAGGTTGTATCTACAGATACGATGCCCAAGGGGTTGGGGGTGACAGGGGGGAATCTGAGTTGAAATCCCCAGGACATACGCACGCACGGTGCTCTGTGGAAAACTGCCTGCGTGCACCTGTTGGGGAAGAGACTGAGGAATGAAATCGGTTCTACTCGTAGGAATAAAATTAAAACTTTCTTCACTATAGAAATCATTTTGATTTGAAGTAAAATGAAAAGGCAAAAACTTCAATTAAGTAAATCTCAAGAGCAAATGATCCAAGAAACGCGTGAATTTTTAAAAGACCATTCTAATGGTTTAAACAGCTTATTCAAGTGGTCTACTTTAAAATGCCAGGAATTCAACCTCTTCATTTAAGAGCCCTGGAATTTAAGTGCTTCAAGTTGAGAAAAATAATACACAGGTAAATGGCCGTAATTTCTTGCCCGTGCATCCTGGCATTATGCCCTCCAGATCAGCAGCCCGCACATGGCTATCTTCCCTGAGTGCCTCGCAGCTCTCTCCCGGGAGACAGGAAGCCAGTACAAACACCAGCAAACTTGAATACCGACCGAATATAGACCATCATTCCTTAGTGGAAATTATAGAGCTCTTACCTTAAAATTACAAACACGGGTTAAAATAAACATTTCAGGGGCTCATTCAGATAAGTCTCTCGAGAGTCTGGACTCAACAGATAGGCTGTGCTCTTATAAGCTTGCCAGCAGGAGAGGAAGGTGTCTAGAAATGCCAGTGGACCCACACGGTGTATTTACGGAACACCTGTCGCAGTGAAGGCTGCTGTCGCCCCTGTCTCCGCTCCATCCTTCTTTCCCAAGCCCTTCCCCCTTCCGTCTGACAGCACCTTCATTTGCTCAGAAGCACAGGCACGGCGCTCCTCAGCTGAGTAATTCTCGGAACACTGGCTGTCAGGTAAAGAGAAGTTCTTCACAAGCATGGCGGCCTTTGAGATGCTGGGAGGGCAACTCAACAAGGCAAACACTGCGATAGCACTAAACGTTATAATTTCAGTATGGGCCCAGCCAAACAGATGTTCCAGGCTAGAAATGAAGCAAAAGTTTCCCAAAGTTCCATGTAGATATGCTCATCCTGAGAGCAGTGTAACTGCTACATGATCCTGGAAAGCACTCAGCAAGCACCTACTGTATGCCTGGGACCGTGGGGCTGTGGAGGAAGGTCTCGGCACCTGCTCATAGGATGCTCAGGAGACACAACCCAATGGCAGTACAGTGCCATAAAAGACACAGTGGCAGTCAGGACTTCAACAGGAATTTGAATAGAATCCAGTGGTCACAGAGGAGGAACAGACTAATTCAAAAGTCTGCAAAACACAGCCCATGGGCTAGTTTTGCCTATTTTTGCCTGGATGGCCTATCAGCTAAGAATGATGTGTATCTTTTCTAATTGTTAAAAAAAATCCAATGTTTTGTGACAGACGAGTATTCTATGAAATTCAAATTCAGTGTCCATAAGTAACAATGAATTATACACAGAGTTGAGAAGTTGCGGCTGGGCCGTGTGATCTGTAAACCCGACGACATAGACCACCTGCCCCCGACGGAGCAAATGAGCCGGCCCCTGGACTAATGCGAGCGAGTAAGACCAAGGCTATTGGGTTTTGTTTTATAAAGTAAGATGTACAAGTACACCTCTGACTCCAGTTCACCGGGTGGTAGTTAGCAATGGGACAATTTTGAGAGAATCCACAACAAACCTGTCAGTTTTAATGGAAAACAACAGGCTCCAGCAGCTCCCAGACCAAGTCTCACATTTTGCAGATACGGAACTGGACACCGAGCGATCAAGTCACCCCACAAGGCCATGGGGAATGACATAGTCAAGAAAAAAATGCCTCTGCTATCCCCAAACTCATTTATAGTGCACCCCGCTGACTGGAAAAAATAATCTTCACTGAGAACTCTCTGAAGGAAAACCAATAGGACCTGAAAGTGCTGAATTTATGTTTTCTTTTTCTTCCCAACAAAACAACCCTACCCATGGACCACGCTGGTGCCTTAGAACCCAGTGTCCCCTCCTTATCAGCCCTCTAGCCTCTTCCACCCTCCACTTCCCTCCCAGGTGCATTCTCCAGCCCTGCCACACCTGGTGAACCGGGTCCGACACACATCCTAGGCTAACTGACCTCAGTCACAAAGCCACCCTTCTGCCTGGGATCCACTGGGCCCTTCATTGTAGTGCTTTAGGGTCTCTATGCTTTTGGAGGGTTAGGAAAATAAGAGACCTGAAAAACAAGCTCACTCCAGATGCACCTTGCGACCTGGAAGTAAATGCTCGCTTAAATGTCTGTAAAAACAACATCATACTAACCGGTCAAGAAGAACCGCACTCTTGCATAGCTTACATACAATGACATTTAATGTGGCGGGGTGGGGGGGGGGGGTGTACGTCGGTTAGCCTGCTGTGACACAGGGTGGGGCCTCCAAATATTGAAAGCGTGCAGAGCTAACCAAGGACTCAAAGTATCCTTTATGAAATGCTTTTCCATTTTTAAGTTATTTCGTTGTGCTCTGCTAGAACACGCTGCTTTAGATCCATAAAGTCATTTCTATCCACAAATAATTCACAGAATACCAATGATGTGCTCTGAGAAATGCAAACTACTCTTAATACATGGTCCCCGACTTGGAAGCATTTTCAAACAACGGGACAAAAGTAATATAAAAATGCAAAGTCAAGCAAGTCAAAGGTGCACAGCGGCTTTGGAATAGACCAGCCGAAAATCCAGACAGTGTGGTTTGGTCGAAACGGCATCAGCCATTTAAATAGTCACCTGCAATCCTTGTAACAACCCTGCAAGGTGGTGATTCTCATACCCATTTAACGGGTGAGAAAATGAGGGTAAGTGGCTCGACAAAGGTCCCTCAGCTGAGAAATGGTAAAGCACAAACCAAAGCCAGGCTGGGGAGCCTGG
The DNA here is from genome assembly GCA_007922815.1 of Macrotus californicus. Classification (NCBI taxonomy): domain Eukaryota; kingdom Metazoa; phylum Chordata; class Mammalia; order Chiroptera; family Phyllostomidae; genus Macrotus; species Macrotus californicus. The sequence goes on from VMDR010002860.1 coordinate 67,494, forward strand.
GGTTACTTTTATTACGCGAGCTTCTCAAAGTGGGCCATCCGCTCCTCCGGAGGGGTGTGAAGACGTTCAGGAAGCCGCGAGATGGAGAAGGTACCTTTTATCTGAGCTTCAATGTTACGTGAAACATTTGGGATCATTAAAAGTGAGTGAAGACAGTATTATACTCATAGACACTCGGATACAGTATAAAATGGAGCACACAACTTGCAGAGGTTTTCCGTGAAGGTTGTGGAGAACAGCTGTGAAGATGCCGTCTGTCCCAAGGTGTAGGTAGGCTGAGAACTGTGGAGCCACCTGACCTACCTGGAGAGGGCAGTCTTTTTACAGACAGCCGACAAGGTCAGTCGGAGCTTGGAAGGGGGCTGTCAAAGGCACCGACTGTCTGGGATCTTGTCTCCGTGCTGATCTCGTTGGACCACTCCATGGAGGAGACTGTGGCGCACTAAACCGGGCAGCCTCCAGCCACCAAGCTTCTCCTCTAACTGGCTCCCCTGCCAGCCCAGGTTGTCAGTGCTTATCAAGGCATAACATGAGATGGTCTGAGGCCTGGGGGGCATGCATTTGGAGGGGCCCTCTTGCCTTATTCATGGAAGGGTTCCTGGGCATTGTGGAAAAGGGGCTGTGGCAGGAACCCAGAATTCACTGTGGGGCACGAAGGTTCTGGAAGCATGAATTCCAGGAGCTCCCCAGGGAAAGCTGCTGGGGGCCTGGCATCTTTGCACTGCTTTGAAGTGGAGATTCCATTCAAGTCTCCATCACTCATTAGGCCTGGTCCCTCCTGTTTGCCCCGAAGTGCTGTCCACGGGGGAGTTCAAAAGGCTTTTTCCCATGAAAAAGACTGGGTTGCAGAGCACAGGAAAGATCAGATCTTTCTTCATTCCCAGGGCCATTTCCTAAGGTGAAATTGGCTAGTGGGAGCAAATTCCTTTGGGCTGGAGCACCAAGAAACATAGGACAAATAAACAGAAGAGAACCACAATTCAACAGTGCTTCCACGGAAGGCAATGTATAGGCATGTCTGCCTGGGTCCTTTTCATGAATACTTTGCCTCCTCTCTCCAGTCTCTGTACCACTGTCACTTGCCATCAGTGTGCTTTTTGAGCTCCCAATTTCCTTCTTGAAATCCCCCAGGATTTCCTGACTCTGCGGTCCACATTCAGGACTCCAGCTGTGTCCCTGAGGACATCCCCATCCTCTCCAAGTCACCATTTCCTCATCTGTGCAGAACGCGTGTCCCGGTGGCTATGCGACAATTGATGGCAACGGCACCCACGCGGTACTAAGAACCCACACCAGTCCACGCCAGCGCTCAGTGGCAGTTCATGGTCATCATCGATCAAGTGCCCAGATCTTGGAGCCAGTCTGCTTGGGCAACAATCCCAGCCATGCCACTTACAAACCACACGCCATTGGGCAGTCAACCACTTCTAATTATGAAACCTGTGCTCCAGTTTCCCGGTCTTCACACAGGGGTCACAGAGCACCTGCCTTCCTGGGTTTCTGTGGCGATGAATGGGTCACAGCAGGCAGAGCGCCCAGGGCAGGGGCTGCACGCAGCTCTCTGTATGTCTCAGCGGCAATCATCCCCGTCCCATGGACGGTGCCTCCTGCAGGGCTGCTTTAATTGCCCAAACCTGGAATACCTCCCAGCAAAAGCAGGAAGCTTGCTCTCTAATCAGGGGCTCAAAGTCAAGTGCCTGAGTGGAGGGGGGTGGGGGTGGGGGGCGCGTGGTGTTCAGAACCGGGCACGTGCACAACGCGGAGGGCGGCCACTCGGGTCCAGCCAGCTGTGGCAGGACAGGCCACACCTCCCTGTCGTCTAGACAGCCAGAAATCTAGAGATTTGTGTCAAACGTCCTGATTTTTAAGCACTGGCAATGAATACAAACTTTCAAAATCACTCTGGCTGACAAATGAAACCCATCTGTGTACCAGTGCTGCAGCTCGACCCCGGAGTCACCAGTCTGGGCTCTCCCCTCCATGGGGTGCGGGTCATTTGCAGACTGTGCTTGCGCAGGCCTTCCCAGGTGGCTCCAGAAGAGCTGCTGGTCCTGCTCATCGTCTTGGACCCAGACAGCCCTGGAGGCCACCTTCTCTGACCACACCCTGCTGACCACAGCCTGACCGACCAGGGGCCTTCTGTTGATGTTCTCCCCTCCCTCCCCTCACCCCCCTCCCCTCCAACTATGCATTAGAGGCACTTAGCGAAGATCCACAGGAGAGCTAAGTGCTTTAATGCTACTCCTGTATCGATTTAGAGCTTTTTTTATTCCTTCACTTGGATTTCCTGAACATGGCACATCTGCAGCAGCTCCAAGGATCTTGGAGGCTAAGCTCCCAGAGGCCAGGGCTGCTCCGTGAAGTCCTCCTGGCCAGGCACCAGCGAACCCTGGCCAGCGAACCCTGACGGAGGCACACAGCACACTGTGCAATGTCTTTTTGGAGAAATTCAGTCACGCCAACATTTCTAGCTCCACCAGCCCTGAGCTGCCCAGAGTTCCAACTTTGTGGACTTGAGTCAAACACCAGGAAACCAAGCTCTCTGTATTTAAGTTAGGCACAGGCTGGCTACTAAGACACATCACTACTGGTCTGTATTTCTTCCCTCCCTCCCTCCATCACTCATTCACCCACATTGACTGGTTCAATCCATGTCAGGCACAGTACTAGGCTCCAGAATTGCAAGAAAACCAAGTGAAATATGGTGAAAGTCTATTCCTGCAAACAGAGAATGTCACAGGCTCAATGAGACCTTAGGACACACTGCCCCCACCCAAAAACCTGAGGACCACCAGAGACACAGACTTGAACGCAACCTGCACGTGTCCGTTTGGCTACGACGGAGCGGCGCAAAGACAGAACCGGAAACCCTTGCTCCTGGTGCACTGCTCTTTTCAAAGTGCCCGAGGAACATTCTAAACAGGATTCCCACTGAACCATCAGCAAGGCCTGACATCCAAGCTCAGACCTCAGCACACTGTGACCTTCAAGAAAACATGGCACTCATCAAAGTACTCAAGAAAAAGGCCCTTGTGAGAATCCACAGTCGTCGCGGCAGAGTGACCCTCCCACCACCTTTGCAGAAACCATTCTCAGGTGGTGCTCATGCTTCTCCTCTCCGACGTCACAGTGCACCTGAGAGACGAGGCCCCTCCCCCTGGATGATGCAGACTCACAGGGGGTCTGGAGGTGGGCCCGAACGCTCACCCAAGGGGCTGCCTGAAATGCCCATAACCAAAGGACGAATTCCGGTTGCTTGCCCTCCAGCTAAGCAGAATGGTGTGTTAGCACAGCCAGGTCCTTCCCACCACCCACCCCACCCTGTCCTACCGTTGTGGGTAATGAAGGGAGATGAGTAGCCAGGCATTAACAGAACTCTCCACATAACATGCTTCAATCTGCCTCTGACTAAAGCCTATCGATCCATAATATTTGGTCTCCAATATTCGAAACGGGGAGGGCAGGGGGGTTGGGGGAGGAGAGTCGGGTCTGAGCAGATGGTTGATGGGCAGCTTTGTGCCAAGGGACGCCAAGGCAGGGATCACGGTGCCTTCTCGGACCTTGTGGTCTTGCCATGTTCCATGAAGCCAGGACAAACAGGCCATGTGTGGATCTATTTCTGTCACACAGCTGCAAACACAGGATTTATGAAGATGTCTGGTGCTTGGCCAAGGGAGATTTGTGCATCAAGCTGCTGCTCTACCGGCTGGGAAGAAGCTGAAAAACATCGGGCTGTCCGCCCATCCCGCCTCATTCCAACTGAGTGAGGCGTATCCTCAACCTCTGATGCCTTACGACTCTCCCCAAGTTACACATTTTCTTCTTTCCTTTCCCTAATGAGTGAGAGCTTAAGGAGGTGTATTATTGCGTTTGGCACCCACCGGCCTCAATGCTCAATCACTCCACTGCTTCTTGGTGGTGGAATTTAGCTTTATTGATGTCTATTTCTGACTTCCTTGACACTGGCTCATTCATTATTCAGGAAAAACCTGGTGATGAGACCACAGTTTGAAATCCTGCCAACAGGTAGGGACCTCTGCACGTCTTCTTTTCAAAGAGTCAGAACCTACAGAAAGCAGTGTAGCCTCCTCCAGCGATTCGTTTCGGACCTGCTCATTCTGAAAACAGATCGTGCGCTATGTGAGTGGCAGGTTGGCTCAGTAAAAAGGAACATGTGACTCTAAAGCCACATGCTTGATTTCTGCATAAACCAGTTATCCTTGATCAGAGAGAAACACCATGGTTTCCTAAACATCCACCCTGCAGGAGAGTGGTAGGGGGGTCTCCAGGGCAGGGGCAGGAGGTGGCCTCCGTTAATCACTACCGTCAACTCCTCTGCGATTCATCTGGACACACGGACACCCATTCTTTCCATGTGGTCCCTGGGCATGTTCGATGGTGAGGGGTGACATTTTCAAGGTGTTGTTCTGTTGTTTGTTTGTTTCTTCACACAGCACGAAAGTAAAGGAAATAGTATTGAAGCCGTGAGGAGAGAGGTTTGAATTAGAAAAGTGGGAAGAAGTTCCTTCCAGAAAGTCAGGTTGAAACGTACTATTGAAGGAAGCAGTAAAATTATCCTCTAGAGAAATCTTTTAAGAACAGAACTAATTACCACCCGTAAGCACCAATTTGTGCATAATCCAATCCTGGGGGAGGAGGTTACATGACAAAATCTCTCAAAATCCCCCCCTGGCTTCCCCACGGGGTTGAGTTTTCACCACAAAATGCTTGGCACACTTTGGCTGAGTTCTGGCTGAGGCCCTGGTGTGTGAGATGCCACCTGGTCACAGAGCTCCAGCTGACTTTAACCTCGGCACGAGGCATGGTGCGTAGTCAGGGGGCGTGTGGGCACTCTGTGAGGGGTGGCATCTCTTCAGAACACACTGATGAAAAGACAGCAGTGTGGGTCTTTTTGCCAAACCTCGGGCATCATATCCGAATAGCGTAATAGAGACTTAGCGTTTGTTTTTCTAATTTGCGAAAGTAAATGAGGTATCATAAAAATGAAATAGGAAACAATCATCCAACCATCCGTCTCTTGATTGAAAATCGGAACACACACACACACACACACACACACACACACACACACACACAGGCACCATGAGGAGGGGCTTTGAGTCACATTACCAAGGTGCTGTGGGCCACTACCTGGGGAGGCAGTGACGTCTTGGCACAGTGGTGTTTCCCTGACTCTTCTGTGGGGGTGACAGTGGAGTCAGGGTAGAGGTTGCTGGGCCGGGGGACTCTTGGTCCCCATGTCTCTTAGTTCAACCAGAATAGCTCTGATGTTCTGATTTCCTGTTTTACCTTATTTGCGCTCTGGGGAAGGTTTCGGTGAAGAAGCAAGACAAGGAGGAAAAATAAGGAAAGAAAAGGTAGGGGAGGGAGGAGAGAAAAAGGAACCCTTAGCAACTACTGACGATGAGCCAAGTTGATGGGTCCCCCCGGAATGGGCAAATCTGAAGTAAAGCCCAGGTCCACCACGCCCCCCCCGCCTCCCATGTCCTGCCTGCCAGCGATGGAGACGAGGATGCCCTCATCCCCCAGGGTTAGGCTGAGGCTCTACTGAGGGCATGCAGGCGGGTGCCAAGCTCAATGCTGGCACCCAATAGGCAGGGTTGATAAGTGGCGGCCCCTGTGAACAGCCAGCATCACTGCAGCCCCAATTACGGGCAAACATTTACTAAACCTTATACTTTCGCATTTAAAGGGACCCAATTTAAAGATACATTCGATGTGCTTTACCTTGAACATCTCTATTCCCTTTCACAGCATACCCCTTCCAAACTGTACCACTTCCTCTGCTAAACTGGACTGCAGGCAGGTTAAGAGACATGAAGACACCTGCAATGGGAATGCACCGTTTTCCTCAGGTGTTCTTTCAGGCTTACTCCCCCCGCCCCCATCTCCAGGCTTACTTCCTTGGTGAGCTTCACCTCTCACCTGCTTGTTTTCCCTCCCTGTTGACCAACAAGTCAGTGTTTCTAGCTCTGGCCACCCACCTGGTTTAGTTACAGATTTCTCACTGCCTAAAACAGCGATGATCAAGTCCTGTCTGTATATCGGAATCACCTGGGAGCTTTTAAAGTTACAGATCTCATGGCCCTAGCATTTGACACATTCGTTCAGACTGCAGAAGGCATCCCTGCTTAAAGAGATGTTACAGAAAACTGCATCTTGCTGTGTAACTAAGGATTTGTGTCTCTCTCTAGCTCTAGGGATCTCAAGGACAAATTAGTACCAGAAACCTCTGTGTTTCTCTTCAGTAATGAGTCCATTTTAATCTTTAAACCATACAAAGGATCATGTTTCTCTCTTTGCCTTGGCTACTAGGAAGCCCAGGGGCAAATTCATGACTGACCACCCTACCCTTTAAAACAATACAAAGAACTTACGATATCAATTTTAAATATTCATGTTATCCCCCCCCCCAACCCTATCTTGGGTTTCCTGCTTTCCCTCCCGCACATTATCTTGATTTCTGCACATCCTTAAAAAAAATTCTAGTTATACTGCAAAGCTATTGCAAGTTCGTTAGAGAACAAGGTGGGAAGTTAGACAAAGTAATTAGGTGGAGTCATTGACATGCAGCCCTCACAGCACAAGGCTCTGAAGCAGATGGTAATGAGCTCCCCAGTAGAGGCTGGGGCTCCAAGGAAACTCGTGGTGTTGGGGTCAACTTCCCCGGCAAGAAACCTTCCTCATGGCTCCAACTGTCACAGAACATCTGGAGGCCTATCTGGACCGGATGCTAAATGCTCCATCTATTTTTTAAAACATTTATTTATTTTTAGAGAGAGGAGAAGAAAGGGAGAAAGAGAGGGAGAGAAACATCTATGTGAGAGAGAAACATCGATCGGTTGCCTTTCATGTGTTGTGCCCCGACTGGGGACTGAACCCCTAACCCAGGCATGAGCTCTGACCAGGCATCCAACGGGGGACCTCTCGCTTTGCGGGACGATGAGCAACCAACGGAGACACACTGGTCAGGGCTGAAATGTTTTGATTATGAAAACATTTAAGAAAAATAAAAATGGCTGTCCCCATTCAGGACCAGGGATCAGATACTCAGTTCTGAACCTACTGTCTCTCGGCCTCAGCCAGCTTATCCGTAGACAGAACCTCTAAGGTTCTGGTTCTTCAGGAAACACGACAGGTTGGTCTAATGAACTATCTACGAGAAATAACAGAAACAGAAGTCTGTGGCCTCGTGTATCAGACGATACGAATGAATCGTGTAGAATGCCTGAACATCTTTCCAGTTGTTTACACACATACTCATTTTTTAAATCCTGGGCACACCAAATAGCTTGCATGCTGTGTCCCAACACGACTTACTTCCAAGCTATTAACTGAAGGGACTACCCAAAAATGACCCGTTCCCAAACATGACCACAAAGATTGTTATCTGATACCGAAGAGCTCACCTGTGTCTGACAGGGGCCTGTTCTGCTGGGTGTGGAGCCAGGCCACACCTGCCACTGCCGGAAGCCTGGGGGGTCTGGGCCCTGTGGCAGCCTGAGCAGAGCCCTGAGCCACGGGGAAGACCCCTGTGCTTGTGGGGATGCCATGCATTGTTGAAACACAGAGGGGCTCCCTGTCCACCTTAGCCCTAACTCTGCCCCTGGCACCAGAAAGTTGGGGACCAGACCACGGTCTCCAGGAGGGCACAGACGGAGTGCACCGGGGTTTGCGTGTACATGGACAATGGCCTGTTCCTGTCACTGCTCTTAGTGTTCCCTTCATGTCACAATGTCAGGGTGTGGGTCCTATTTATGAGAAAGACAGTGACTATCAAGCACATCTATTGGACCCAAGGAGGGGACAGCTTCCCTACTCTCTTATGTTCAAGCAGCTGAGAGACCCTTAAACATGCGGCCATTTTACATTTTCACAGGCACCGCTCGATCTTTGAAAGTCTAAACTAACCATGAACAATAATGTCATGAATATAAAATATAACTTATTTTGCTCTTTCATGTTATAGTTGTATAACCAATACCATATTATTTCAACCAGTATAAAGTGAATTTTAAAAACCTCTAATGTTATGGCTCAGAATAACTACAGTGGACATTGCAGTGCTTGCCCTCCCGGTCTCTGACTTATGCCTGTGCTGGGGTCCACCTCGGCCGGCTCTGGGCCACAGACACCTTTGGGTTGGCCAAAATGTCTGTTTCGTTTTTTCCCTACGATGACTCCAGTAGTGCTTAGTTGTCTTTAACATCATTTGAAACAATTTTGATAAATTGTATTCTGACAGCTATCATATCAGTGTACAATTAAAAAAAAAACTTATCAAAATTGGTGGATTTTTGTGCATCCATTTTAATATTGAAGATGGAAGAAGATACACAACATCTTCGGCGTACTATGCTTTATTATTTCCAAGAAAGGTAAAAACACAGAAAAAAAAAGATTTGTGCAGTGTGTGGAGGAGGTGCTGTGACTGATTGAAACGTGTCAAAAGTGGTTTGCAAAGTTTCTTGATACTACTGACATTTTGGCCAAATAATTCTTTGCTGTGGGGCTGTCTTATGCATGGGAAGAAGTTTAGCAGCACTCCTGGCCTCTACCCACTAGAAGCCAATAGCCAGAGATAGCCGACATACTCAAAACATCCAAATCAATAAAGTTATTGGTGAAAATGAAAAAAGCTGTCTCTTATTTCATGGAAAAAACATAATGGACTTTTTGGCCAACCGGATATATAAATGTAAGCAGTGTGTGCTGGGTTGGAACCCAGGGCTGCTGGGGGCATTCAATTTCTCAGAAGGAATCTAAGAAGACCTAGACCCACCAAACGGTTATGTGGTAGTTTCTAATTATGGAGTGCTTACTGTATACCAGGCACTCAGATGGTACCATGTAAACCTCCTCTGAGACCTAGCATGGGGGGGCTTAACTCCCATTTCACAGATGAAGAAACTGAGACCTGAAAAGGCACAACCCTGCCAGTGAGCAGAAAAGCTGGGGTTCAAGGCCAGGACTGGTCTCAGCGTGAGAAGAAACACCAGCTTCCCACTACTGCTTTGGACGATGATACATAGTCGGGGTGTCTTTTCTTCTTTTCCATGTGTCTGAGCACAGCAAGAAGAAAAACGGAGTTTACACCAATTTGAATGGATGGCGGGGAAGGAGGTTAAACTGGCCTTGGTAGGGGACCTGGTGTTGCCGCCAATTTGCCCTGTGACCCAGAACAAGCAAGCCCTGACTCTCTGGGCCCAGTCTCCTGGTCTGTTCTTGGAGGGTGTGGCCAGAGAGGCAGCTAAGAAAGCTCCCGGCTCTGAAATTCAGATACTCGGCCCCGGAGTAAGCTCACCACATACCAACCAGAGGCCAGCGAGGCCAGTGCGACTTGTGGTCCCTGCTGCTATCACCAAAATAATGACGGCCAACACAGAGGCAACACCATTTCATTACCCTGTGCTACGGAAGAACATTAAGCAAGCACTTTATCTCTTCAGCCGCGAGGGGATGAGGACGAATTAGAAGAGGCAAACTATGCAAAGAGCAGTGAGAAACACAAGCAGGAAGAACCTCCCACAATGTAATTTTGTTCCACGCCCTGTGCCACCCGAGCCAAAGGCGTGTATTATCTCGTACTATCACCGAGGGGAAAAAAACTGAACCCCCGATGGAGAGTGTAAACGCAGACCCTGCGACGGATGCCTCCCAGCCTGGTATAAATGACTACAGGGGACGGAACCGTATCCACTGCGCAGGATCTCCTGTGCATTCAACCTGGAAGTCCAAATCCAAACACGTGGGCACCTGGCCCTCACTGAAAAAAGAGAACATTGCAACACTGTCTCAACTCTTCTGGGAAAACAAACACCGACATGACTGAGGTTCCCCATGCCTTTGGCTCTGGCACACTCGAGGCAAAAACCCCTGTCTCGGAGTATGCATATAATAACGATACTAAGTTTGTTTGTTTTTAATTGCAACACGTTCTTACGAGATTTGAAAAGTTAAGAGGCAGCACTAGGCACTCAGTATTTACAGAGGACTGGTAAGTGGAGTCTGACTGGAGCTAGCACACGATCTGACAGGCCCTCCTGCACACCTCCATCACTCCGACAGATGCGGCAGAGGACGGGCGCTCATTCTCTGGCCGCCCTCGAAGGGACAGCCATGAGGGTTTGTGCTCTCAGTTAAAAACAATCCTGGCTATTCCACATTCCCCTGGAAGTTACAGATCTCGGGGGAACTGCTCTGCTTTTATTTTACTTTTTATTTTGGTTTCATCGAGATGATATAATTAGCATCTAAAATTACATTAGTTGCAGGTGTTTAACCCAGTGATTTGACGTTTGTATATATTTGGAGATGATGACCGAAGTCTAGTTAACATCCATCACCTCCCGTAGTTACAGTATTTTTTTCTTGTGATGGTAACTTTCAGATCCACTCTCTTAACTCTCAACAATGCAATGCAGTGCGGTTCACCACCGTCACCATGTTGCGCTTCATACCCATGGGACTTACTTATGGAAGTCTGTACCTGGTGACTCCCTGTCTCCATTTCCCCTCCCCCGTACCCTGGTCTGCTTTTTTATTAATCTCAAAAATTTTCAAAAACAGTGTTCTCTCTACTAGGAAAATGCTTGCATTAAAGATTCAAGGTTTAAGTAATACTTTCTAAATCAATTACTTCAACATATTTATCCATCAAGATATGATAATGGAATGAATAAAAAAAGACCACCTTTGTTTAGGTAAAAATTTTAAAGTTTGTATGAGTTTCCCATGTGTTGTGTTTTGGCCGCAAAGTTTTTGTTAAAAAGTTTTCATTTTTTTTCCTAATTTCACTTGAAGTCACATAAATTCACTTGAACTCACATTTGTGAACCTAACTCGCTGGTTATGAATGCTAAGAAGAAAACAACAACCCACTCTTGGGAGAGATTGACATTTCAGTAATCTTTGCCAGCTGGCACATTCAAAATGGAGTCTAAATATTGTATTAACAATATCAATAACAAGCAGGTTCGGCAGGCCTCAATAAAGCACGCTTGGATTGTGAAAGAGATCCTTGTTGTTTTGTGTTTCACCCAGCATTGACTTAATAAAAATCGATGACAATCTCCTTTAATCATGTAAGAATTCTGAGGTTCAGTCCATGTGCATTAACGAAAAACCTGCAATCAGGCAGACGCAATGTAATTTTTGCTACCCAACCATTTTTGAAACTTTTGATGGAAATAATATACCCAGGAAAGCTCAGCGAATTTTCAGCATGCACCCAGATGAACGAGCAGCACCTCAGGAGTCCCCTCCCCCGCTCCAGCTGCCATTGTACACCCCAAGGATAGCCACAACCTTGACTTCTGTTTGCACACTTTCCCTGTGAGCCCTGGCTGCTGATCACCCTGTCCTAGCCACAGAGTGCGGGCTGGTGTATGATTCCATTTACTTCCTGAGAGGTAGGTGGTATCCTGATCTCACAGATGACGAAAGAGAAGCTCAAGGTCTACTGTTTGACCAAGTCAAAAGGCAGAAATTTGTAAATGAACGTGTAGCTGTGTGTGTGTGTGTGTGTGTGAGAGAGAGAGAGAGAGAGAGAGAGGGAGGGAGAGTGAGGGAGGATAAGAATGACTATCAGAGTCAGATTCAAAGCCAGGTCTCTCCAATGCCAAACTCAGTTTTGTAGCACAAAAGCTATTTTAGGCAATCCCGTTCTCCTCCAAGTTCATTGACTCGCATGTCTAACAAACTCCATTTATAGTTAAATGGCCTCATACAGAACAGAACTACCCCACCCCCTGGCTGCCCAACACACACACTCACACACACGCAGTGACGGTTTTTGAAATGGACCCCATTTTCTCCTTTAGCAGGTTATCTTCCCCTCACTACATTTTGGATTGTGAACAATTTCGAGTCTCGTTAGAGGTGTCTTAATTTTAAAAATTAAGTTGGGAACTAGCAAGTAAGATTGAAGAGGCTGCACTTTGGTTCTGAACTGGAATTTCATTACTTTTTAAATGATACTGATTTAGGGTGTGATTATTAATCACTTTTTTTCCTAAGTAGACTGGGTAATGGGGAAACGCAAAGGCGTCCTAGATTCATGGTATCTGAGGCTCTCATACCTCCCCCCACCTCTGCCACCCCCAGCTCCACCCAGACTGACTGGCCAGCCCCTCTCCTCACACCAGGCCAGTTCAGCTGCTCACATCTCCTCTGGCTCTGGCCCCAGCCCTGACCATGGCAATTCAAGTCACCCCGCCCATTGTGATGAGGGGACACCAGGCACACCGATCGACCTTTCTATAGCAGGTTCCTGTGTTTGTGACTGTCAGCCCTGTCCTTGACCCTTCCGTATATGCCTATGTCAACATAAGATTTTTACCACACCCCCCACCCTGAGGCCCCACCACCCAGCTATCCTGGTCACCTCAGAGTCAACACTCATCAGCATCTCCCACAATTCTGCCCAGAACACGTTTCTGTCATCTTCCCATCTTCTGGATGGGAAGGATAAGGTGAAGCTACCCAAAAGGGACATGTGACTTTTCCCATCTCCCTCCTGGCTCATCCTGTTTCTCCTTTGCTTTCGAACACACACATCACAGGACCAACGGTGCCGTACGTACACTATCCATGACCTGTGCCTTGGGCGTGGGCTTCATGAGTTTGTGAGCTTGGCTGAATGAGTGTGTATATGTTGCCATCGCTGCAAACATTGTGGTACCCCTTTTGTATCAGGGCCTGGATGGAGCAACGCTGGGAATGAGAAATGCAGTTGACCACGGTGAACAGTTCGGGGGTGGGGGGCAGACCTGTGAGATGCAGGGCCGGCAGCCTAAAACTGCACAAGCAGTGCCCTTCAGGGAAGGCTTCCTTGGCTTCTGACCCCCCCCCGCCCCACCTCCATCTAAGCCCTTCACAAGGGCTCAAACCATCAAGACTTTTTAGTGATTGTCTCTGTCACTAGACTACAGACTCCTATCCCAGCACCTCAAGGGGTACCTAGCACACTGCAGGAAAAAGCAAGGAATGTCAGTGAGACACGTGCATGCACCTCACTATTATAGAATGAACTGTGTCCCTTCCAAAATTCACATGTTGAAACCCTAAGGCCCCATTGGACTGAATTTGAATACAGAGCATTTCAAGAGGCATTTAAGACTTCCGGCCAAGATGGAGGCATAGGTAGACACACTGTGCCTCCTTGCACAACCAAAAGAAGGACAATAACAAACTTTAAAACAAAAAACAACCAGAACTGACAGAAAATCGAACCGCATGGAAGTCTGACAACCAAGAAATTAAGAAACATACCTCCAGACCGGTAGGAGGGGCGGAGAGGACTCGCGTGGCAGGGCAGTGGCTGGCGGACCGGGGAAAGGCGTGGCAGGCCGGGAGAAGTGGCGGCTGTGGACGGGGCATCCCACTCCCTCGTGAGGATAAACCCGGAGGAACAACTGGGGAGCGAGACAGACCCCACAACCCAGAGTTCTAGCTCAGGGAAAAAAGCCTCAAAGCCTCTGATTGAAAACTCCTGTGGGGGTTGAGGCCGCAGCAGCAGGAGAAACTCCCAGCCTCACAGGAGAGCTCATTGGAGAGACCCACAGGGTCCTAGAGCATACATAAGTCCACCCACCGGGAATCAGCACCGGAACCAGCACCAGAAGGGCCCAATTTGGCTGTGGGTGGCGCGGAGGGTCACTGAAAACCGGCAGAGAGCAGAGCAGCCGCTATTGTTCCCTCTCGGTCCCCTCCCCCACAAACAGCGTCACTACGCAGCCATGTGGCCGCCCCGCCCTGGTGAACACCTAAGGCTCCGCCCCTTACTAAGTAACAGGCGCGCCAAGACAACAAAAATGGCCCAAATGAAAGAACAGATCAAAGCTCCAGAAAAAAATACAACTAAGCGATGAAGAGATAGCCAACCTATCAGATGCACAGTTCAAAACACTGGTAATCAGGATGCTCACAGACTTGGTTGAATTTGGTCGCAAACTAGATGAACAAATGAAGAATACAATAAGGGAAATGAAGAAAAATGTACAGGGAACCAACAATGAGGGGAAGAAAAATGGGACTCAAATTAATGGTATAGACCAGAAGAAAGAAAGAAACATTAAAGCACAACACAATGAAGAAACAAGAATTCAGAAAAATGAGGAGAGGCTTAGGAACCTCCAGGATGTCTTTAAACGTTCCAATATCCGAATCATAGGGGTGCCAGAAGGAGAAGAGGAAGACCAAGAAACTGAAAACTTATTTGAACAAATAATGAAGGAGAACTTCCCTAATTTGGCAAAGGAAATAGATTTCCAGGGAGTCCAGGAAGCTCAGAGAGTCCCAAAGAAGTTGGACCCAAGGAGGAACACACCAAGGCACATCATAATTACATTTCCTAAGAAGAAAGATAAAGAGAAAATCTTAAAAGCAGCAAGAGAAAAGGATACAGTAACCTACAAAGGAGTGCCCATCAGACTGTCAGCTGATTTCTCCAAAGAAACCTTACAGGCAAGAAGGGGCTGGCAAGAAGTATTCCAAGCCATGAAAGGCAAGGACCTACATCC